>NIUQ01000057.1:0-88010 GCA_002796945.1 Plectus sambesii
CTCCTCGCCTGGTGAAGCTGAGGGCTACTTCAATCTGTGGACCATCCATTTCGAGAACCGCGTTTACTGTGTTATTCGCTGAGGTAAACCTACAATGAGCAGTTAGCTTGACTTTATTTAAGATCAGATGGAGTCCGGGTCATGGCCGTTGACCTGTTAACTTTAGTAACACGTTTTAAGCAAAATATGGATAATGCCATTCCCACGGCACCCTGCCAATGCGGCAGGTTTCAGCGCCGCTTTAAATATCGGGTTAGAGGGTAAAATCAGCCAGAGCCTACAGCGAAATCCGGCGAGACCGAGGATAAATTCAACTATACTTCGCCCAAAAATCTATTAAATAGTATAACTACCGTATTTTTCACTATTCCTATTTCTCCTGATATTTGCTGTAACAAATTGTACAACACAACCGAGTGTTCCTGAAATTTAACTCGGTCAACGGCCGTGACGGAGATTTTGTGCCAGCACTTTAGCGTTTGCTTTCCGTCGCTGCTTGAGAAAGTAAGCGAATCAGCCGGTCCGAGCTCGATGAAATTGATTGCAAGCTTGATACGATAGCCCACGCTCGTTGTAATATTTCTCGCGCAGGAAACGTATGTACTTCCTGTATCAGCGGTAGTTTCCCAAAACCATCCAAAAGTGAGAATTTTTTCGCCGTCAGCCGTCAGGTTCCAAGTGTTTGGCGGAAATACGCACATGACTGTTTCATCCACTGCAAATACCGTAAGGCGTTAGATTATTTGCCGCTCAGTAAAGACTGATAAGTAGTACTGATGCGCCAGTTCCGAATTTTCACGCTAAATTAAAAGGGAGGCCAAAGACTAACATTTTGGTTCCTTCTCAGCGAATTTTTTGCACGCTCACAGGTTACAACATTATGCCCAGTTTGAAATACACTATGGAAAACCATTTAACTTTAAATACAACTGTTTTCAAATCAAAGGAGGCGATTTTCATTCCAAATAGGATGTTTTTAATTAAAACAGAATACTATCGAATTTTTCAAGGAAGGTGTCCGACTACATTTTGAAAGTGCCCAATTTTATGTAGAAATGGTATATTCAAATTGACACTATTAGTGATGGAAATATTTTAGCTCTGTCCATTCATATTAAAGTTACAAAAAAATGTGACGTGCCGGTGAATCCAGCTGCAATGAAGTCAATTTGAGCGTTGAACCCTGTGTCAGGATTCTGAATTCCCTTGAATACAACGGCCAGCTCGTTTGAAGACGACACAACAGAAAACTTTGGCTGGTCTTCTAGCACGGCGCCTTTCACCCTACAATACGTGCATTTGAGAAACGATTGGAAACTGATGAAGTGTAACTATAAATATCGGAAGCACTTGTTAATACATATGGCGATAGACGTCGCTGCTTATAGACTTAAAACAGGCCCATTTGGACACGCACCAACTGTCTGTCGCCGCCCACACATCGTCAGCGTCTGTGATTGAATGAACCATCCAAACCATTTGTTGCAGTACTTACGGTAGGAGTATATTCCCAAGACAGACCCAGAGTCAATATGGGGGATGAGGTGAGAATAGCTGAACCGCGCTGCGGCGAAAAAGGATGTTTAAATAGGACAGAATGGGATTTGCAGCATTTATGGGTACATAGCCGGTCTCAGAGGGATTCATCCTCCATAAAAAAAGAGACAGTCATTTCAAGTAAAAAGTGTAAATAGTGACATTGCGTTGTCGTGTGACTCTATAAAATTATATATTGCTGATACAATATAATCAGTATTTCGTACAATGAAACATTTTACATCCATCGAAATGTACCGAAATACTGAAATACTTCATAAAAAACACAGAACTTTTCGGCTGCTACCCTTGACTTAATATCTGAGAATACCGTATGAGACTGACACAGCTGAACTCTACTTGATACATGAAAATAGAAAAAGCTATAAGAAGAATGCGTTGTGAGCCAATTAAATACGAGAAAATCGAGATTTGGATTGAAGTAAAAGATGGAGAAACAACGATTTCGAAAATTTCGTAACCTCTTGGTAGGGTACTGTACTTTTAGATAGTCAATCCTTCGTAGTGAGGTACGCCTCCGATTTGCTTAGGTCACACGTTGATAGCTCAAATGCGTAGTGTAATGGTGCAGTGACTCGCTTTACAGTTCACTCAATGCTGATTCACATCCGGTCGAAAGAAAAGAATTTTGTGTTTTCGAAATCATTCTGTATTGTAGTGAAAATCAAACTGAGAGGTTTGGCATAATCTTATTAAGCTGCAGTTTCAAAAATAAATCACGTTTTTTGATACTCATGGGATATTTAAGCGATTTTATAATTTTGCAAAACATAGTTATTTAAAAGATAAAATCCCTCGTGATACCTTTTAATAAGCGGAGGATTGTTGGATCCGCTATAGATGCCGTCATAGAATTCGAGATCATCGCTTATGTAAGCAGTTGTGAAGAGGAATCGCAATCTTCGTCCGGCCGGTCCGACGAAGTTGCGAACACAATTAACAAAAGGAGCTTGATAGGGATTGGGAAAGTTGACTGAGTGGAGATTTGTGGTGAAATAGGCACTGTCAGAGATAGTAACGGTCTCATTGCTGCCGTCGCTATCGCAGCTCAAGTACTGACTTTGGTTTCCACGTGATGATGCTGAGGTGCAGATAACTGAAACAAATACAGTCAAAAGTTCTTTCGCTATGAAGAAAACGCCAACTGGTGATTTTCTCGTTCACATCACCGCTGATCAACCATCGCACTTCCCGCAATTATACTTATAACAGAATTATGAAATAGTGTTAAATATGAGAGAAAACTCGGAACAATTTCTTTCATTTCAGTTTCGCTGATATGCGGATTTCGTCTTTTGTACAGTTCTATGATGGTGATGAGGTGTTATTATATCGAAGACAAAAGAATTAGCTCAAATATTTGATGCTCAGTTAAACTGATTTGTTTCTCTCCGTAGGCCAGGAATGTAGCGTTTGGAGGTCAGATACTTTTTGTTAAAATTATTACAAAAAGCTCAAACGAGCAAAGACTACATCTTCTTTGTGTTTTAAGTTGAAAACTGACTTATACAGTCGACTCTCGATATAACGGCACCCCTCGGGACCGGCCCCAGCTGACGTTATATCAAGAGTGACGTTATATCGAGGGTCATTTTGCCTTAATTTCTTTTAGGGCCAATCAAATCGGGCCCAACCAAGGTGACGTTATATCGAGAGTGACGTTATATCGGGGTGCCGTTATATCGAGAGTCGACTGTATCTAGCATCTTTTGCGAGGTGTCGCTCAGAATAGGCCACGAGGAATGGTATAACGTCTTCTATACCTATGCATGGCTTCGATTATTTGTCCCTCAAATGAGATGCATATCGCTCTGCGCTAGTTATGGTTAATACATTCAAAAATACTTACCGAGTATAATTAACGCGCTGCATTTTTCGACTGAAATCATTTTCCCGCTAGCGTTGCCGTGCACAACGCTTCAGCCTATCAGAGTGACGTGAAGCTGCACTCTACCGATAGATATATTCTGTCGCAGCGAGGGGGCATGCCGGTCACACTTAAGTGTGTATTTTTGCTTTCATTGAATCATACTTTTATGTTAGAGCAGTAAAACTACGTCACCGTCAGTCGCTTTGTCGGCCGCTCCTTCTCCAACCACGCGCTTTCATAATGCATGCGAGTAAAATTGCTGCAGTACCGAACGTATGAAATGGATGATAAATGCTAGTGAACGTCGACAAGTCATATATGGAGCTTCGGCACATATGATTATGCTGTACTTGTACTTTGCTTCGTGTACTTATAAAGCTGAGATGATCTAACCAAAAATAAGGACACTCTTAAAATATTCAAGAAATCAATCATTGGAAAAATGACTCAAAATACGTTGCTTTGTTGTGTTCTGTTTATCGCGATACGAATTTTACAGCGGACCGATCAAATTTTGCGTGGGCCGCGAACTTGGATCGAACTAGAGGCGCCCTAGTCCAACGAGCAAGCTATTAAGTAATTTATGCGTAGTAAGTTATCGATATGAGCGAATGTGGACGGAGTGCTGGTTCCAAATTTTGAGTTCTAAACCGGATAGGAATGACGCGTGGACCGTCAATGCAGAGCCCGAAAAGTGCCGAAACGGCGCCGGACGGGCTACGCAAAATTTTCAACGGACTGTAGATGGGACCGAGGCGTAAATATATGTGAACCAGCGCGTCTGAACAGTTAACCGTCTCCCGCATCGAGTCCGCCCACTTTAGTTGCTCGGTCATGCTCACTTCTGCAAATATTCCATCGCACCAGCTGCGCCTCGTGTTTAAATGTCGATAAATTTTGGGGGTGATCGTATATAACGTCACCGGCATAGTCATCTATTATCCTTTGGCCACAAAAAGGCATTTTGTCAGTCGTAGACTTGGTCAAGTACTCCAACGCAACCTTTTGTCAGACGAAAGCGGGATGAAAGTTTTTGCTGTTAAATTAGCTTCACAAGAAGAGAACTTGGCAATGTTCAGTTTGGAAAATTGCTGTTTGATCACTTCATTTGCAATACTAGCTGACAACAGCACGTTTAAAACAAAATTTCACTTGCACAATTGTTCACTATTGTACGCGTGTTTAAGTCTCGAAGCCGTATTGCATGTGCGTACGGTAAAAATCACTGCACCGGAATGCTTATTCATCGCGTAATCCTGTACTTAATTTCATATTTCGCATCAAAGCGCATCAGCCTTTTTTGAGCCTACTGATGGCGTTGCCCGCGATTGTTCAGTGAGGTCGGATAAATATGTGCGATGTTTGTGTCTTGTCATGTTGATTTAATTATTCGCGGCCGCCAAGTCCGCAAAGTGTGTCATCATGCATATTTTGAGCGACTCCGACTACTAGAAGATGACTACGGATAAAATTTCGCCAGACATGCCAGTAAAAGGCGAAGAGGCCGAGATGGAAGGGCAGCCTCAAGAGAAAGATCCATTTATTCCGCAAAGTTCGAGGAATAGCCATCGGCCATCGATTGAAGCGGATGAAAATGTTGTCTCTTGGACGAATAAACGCAGTGCTATGAATCAAGTACGGCTTAGATCCTTGTCTGTTTTTGTTCTGCCGGTGGAAGCAAGTCGCTGTCTATACTACGACTCTCGGTTTTGGTGCTAAGCTATGAGAAAAGGGGTATTCACCTGCAAACAATTTTTTTGTGAAATAAATGCGCCAGCAATTTTTACTCGAAGAGAAGCTCAATAGTGTTAAACGAGTCAGCAATTTTATTTAACGGTAAAATGTAATTTTGAGAAATTTCCCATTAGAACATAGTCAATTGAATAAGAAAAGGGGTTCTAATGATAGCACTTACACGCATGCGCCTAACTCTTTTACTACATCTGTTACATCTCTACATTCGACCAATCAACACGCTTCCATAGTTCTAGTCGTAGCAGTTTTCCAAAATACAAAACAAGCCTCGAAATGAAGCATATAACAAAGTGTCATAAAACTTTTCGAAACTAGTCTGTTATCAGTTTTCTTTTAAATTCTCCATCATACTGAACATCTTTTAGGAGGATTTCGACTCCAAGTACATTTATCAAGAACCCCATTATGAACATCTTGGAAGAACGCTGAGGGTGTCCGCGCGAAAGTTCTGCGAGCCGTGTAGCAGCGGCAGAGCGCTACTGCACGCCGTTATTGGCTTTATGCCAATTCTTCAATGGTTGCCCAAATATTCATGGAAGATTGATTTAATGAATGACGTCATTGGAGGCTTAACCGTTGGCGTTATGCACGTACCTCAAGGTTGGTGTGCGACTGTGTGTTTAAAGGAGAGCTTTAGTAGTCTCAAGTATAGTGAAATTCGTTTATACCTATGCTTGGGGAATGGGCGAAAATGATCGGTATAAGCGAACTTTATTTTAATGGGAAGATACGCTCTGGGGGCGGTTAAATCAATTAGTATATGCGAGATATATGTTTAATTGTAATAACGATATAAGCGAAATAAAAAAATTCTACTATAAAAGTTTCCGGTGATCTCTTAGGAATGTATCGTTAATTTTTGTAAACTTTGTATGACAAGCTGGCCGAAAATTGCATTTATTTTTTAATCAGAACTCAGTAGGATTAAATCGCAAAACTCTAAAACACCGATTCTGGCCTTCATCCCCAAATTCATTTGTAACGTTGGACTCTGAAACTCCACGCTCTCATTCCTCCTTAATCGACCCCTCTTTAAATTCTCTTTTGGCCCCTCGAATCTAATCCAACAATTGCTGGCTAGTTTGCCATAAGTAGCTAACATGACTCGCGGTAAACTCAATATTTGACATCTTTCTAGGCATTGCGTACGCCGTACTATCGGGAGTCGAACCCGTTTATGGACTTTACTCGTCGTTCTTTCCCGCGTTGATATACATGTTTTTCGGCACGTCTAGACATGTTTCAGTCGGTGAGCGTTTATTTTAAACTGTTTTTTACTCGCAATTTATTATCGGTATGGATAACAGTGATTCTTGTTACTGATCGAAAAGTTTGATTATAAATTTAATTGCGATACTTTAATATTTCGCAATCATAATAATCTGTCCACACAGAACGCTAATTATTATTAGTAGAGGTGTAACGGGGTCGGGGTTTTTCAAAAAGTCGGGGTCGGGGTTGGAGAGTCGGGGTCGGGGGCGGGGTAACCCCGGACCCCGCGGGGTTACCCCGACCCCGTTACACCTCTAATTATTAGCTTCCACTTTAATCCCGGATCGATTTCCAGGATCATTTGCTGTGGTTAGTTTGATGGCGGGTTTGGCGAAACGCCGGATTCTGCCCGAAGATTCCGATGGCCAGCAGCAATCCAGTGGCTCTGCTCAACTTGGGAATTTGACCAATGACACGTCAAATGCGGACGAAGAGTTGACAGCTATTGCTGTTGTCTCCACGATTACGCTCGGAATTGGACTCGTCCAGGTACTGTCCTCTAATTGTTAGTTAAAGGCACAATAAGCGTTATTCAAGTTTGAATTTCGCGCCATGTCGCGAAACAATTGTGAAAATTTATTAATTAGTATCAAAATATATCAAGATAAGCAAACTTGGATTACTCTATCTTGATACAGGAGACTATAATCCCCTGCTTTTTCATCTTTTTTTGCGGTCAGTTAATTTCATCTCATTTAAAAAAAATAAGAACACGATATTGTTCATAGGAGACTAAAGCTAGATCGCGATTCAAGTGGCTCAGTCCACTACTTTGAGTTGTGTTTCGCTAGTTTTAAAGCAATCTGCCTTATTCAATCTAAGGTGTTATTGTTATTTATCGGCATTTTTAACTATATATTATAAATGTATACATCGCAATTTTAGCTTCTGATGGCTCTTCTTCGCCTTCAATTTCTGACGTCATATTTATCGGATCAGGTGGTGTCCGGTTTTACCACCGGTGCGGCTGTGCACGTCTTCGTCACCCAACTTGATGACATTTTCGGCATTAAAATTCCTAAGAGAAGTGGCCTCGGGTATCTTTTCCTTGTAAGTGATTTATTTCTCTCACTTGTTTCCGGCTTGAAAGCATGAAATTAAAAAATGTGAGATTGTCTAATTACCAGTGCATGCAGATATTGTTTAGCAAAATTATTAAAGACGATTCAGCGCTGTCTCTTTTGAGAACGTCGAAAAGTTATAGATTATCGCATTGATTGCGGCTTGTGGATTAAGGTAGCAATTGATGATTAGATACAATCGCGAAAAATCAACTGTGACACTGAATAGCTGAAACCTTCATTCTACGGTCAATTTTTTGTCATATCACGTAAAATGGGAGTAATTTGTACTCTTGCAATGTTTATACAGATTGTCTCAAAAGTAAGTAGCCACTCCCTCAACCAAGTTCTTTCTGGGGGTTGCGAGTTAAATACTTCAAAGACACAGTGTATATGTAGGGGTATAGGCATTCTTATATAGATTCATTATATATTCTGCATTGTGCGTCTTTCAGACATTGTACGACATAGTGCTCACCATCCCCAAAGCGAATACTGTCTCGGTGCTGGTGTCGGTGTGCTCAATAGCGTTTCTCTACATAGGCAAGGAATACGTCAATCCTCTAGTCAAAAAGAAGATTCCTGTACAGATTCCTTTTGAACTGATTGTGGTAAGTAAAGATGCGCGGGAAAATTGAATGTGGTTCGAATCACTTTTGTTACGGTACATTACAGAGGATTAACCGAATACTTAATGGTAATCACCACAAGCATATGTGCTGTGTTAGGATGTAATGAGTAAAGAACGAAAATTCATTCAAGTATTGCTTCAGAGTTAATTTTTCATGGAACTGTTTGAACATACCGACCCATATGTTTTCCCTAACTGCTGTTATTATTTGTCTTTTTTAGCTTATCATCACGACTGCGGTCTCATACATCTTCAGTTTGAAAGAAACTCACGATTTGCCCATCGTCGAGATCGTTCCCGTTGGGTAAGTAATTTTTAAAAAAAGAATTATTCTCCCTGATTGACGACAAATTTAAAGTCTCCTACTCGCCGCGGAGTTATGCTCGAAGACCCTTCGTCAGCGACATACCGTAGTCCCTTATTAGAATACGCACGTTTCGTTGCGGAACCAAGTTAAATATAAATCCTTTAGCTGCCCACCCGCAAAATAAATCAGATCAGTTTCATATTGCGTACTTAAGCTAAGGTCGTACCTCGTGGGTAGTCTCTGACATTGCATTAAGTACGACTTTAACTAGAGTACACGATATGAAACCGACCCATCGATTACTCAAATATTTTCAGCTTCCCTATGCCGTCTTTACCGAAGTTTGATCTGTTGCCAAGAGTAATAGGCGATGCAGTAGGGATCTCCGTCGTAATCGTCGCCGTTCACGTGTCTATGTGCAAGATGTTCGCGAAAAAGCACGACTACAAAATCGACGCCGGGCAGGTTCGTCGCATTTTTGCATTATCCATTACAGAGGATGAATTTTAAGCGTTATTTCATGGATCAATTTCAGGAATTGTACGCGCTGAGTTTCATGGGCATCGGCTGCTCGTTCTTCTCGGTGTATCCGGCGTCCACGGGGTTGGCGCGTTCGTTGGTGAACGAAGGGGCCGGAAGCAAGACTTTGGTGAGAAAAATTGGCCATTTACGAGTATTTTTTGTAGTCTTATTGTCGGTTTGTTCAGTTATCATCGCTGTTCTCCTGCGCTTTATTGCTCATCATCATACTGTGGCTCGGTCCGTTGCTGCAGCCGCTGCCAATGGTAAGAAATTTTTGCCTGAATGAAGGAGGTTGCCTGAAGCAGGGAAGAAGTGCATAGCGGGAAGTTCAAACTGTCTTCCGCGTAGGAATTAGGGGGACGCGCAAATCCTTAAGCGTTAACGAAAAATCGATAATTTGCACGCGCCAGGAACGCAATATTACGGTATGATCGTGTGAACCCTGCAAATCATAACGCGCGACGGGAGCCGCAAGTTTGAACTCTTCTCTTTGCTGCTGAAATGGGGTAATCAAGGCATGAATGATAGAGCGACTTATGAAGCGTCGAAAGCGAGAGAGAATGCGCAAATGTTAACCAGATTCAACGAGATCAAAATAGACACAAGGGAGTTTATCAAAAACAAGATATAGGATATCTAAATTTTAGATTTTGTACTTTTCCTTACAAAATACGACGAACTGCACATAATAGCACAAACATGGCATTGATGACAGTTAGGGTTGTAACGGGGACGGGGAAAGCCCCGTCCCCGGAATTTCCGATTCCCCGTCCCCGTTACAACCCTAATGACAGTCAATCTAATCTCAACCTTTTCAGTGCGTTCTAGCCAGCATAATCGTGGTGGCACTAAAAGGCATGTTCATGAAGCTATCGGAACTAAAAGTTCTTTGGCCGTTATCCAAGATTGATTTTGTAAGTGATTTGAAGTGAAGTTGGCGTGACATCTACCTGTGTTTCTTTCAGCTTATATGGTTGGTGAGCTTCGTGGCTACGGTAGGATATGACGTCATGCCTGGGTTGGCGATTTCCATCGTTTTCGCTCTGCTAACGACCGTGTTCAGATCGCAGTGGTACAATTTTCCTGCATTAAATATAACTTTGAGGATTTTTTAGAAGACTCAATTGTTCCTGACATTACGCGCACGAAACTGTTCGCGTTGAGTGACCAATTTCAGAAGTGCGGGTGTTTATTAGTCGAAGGGCCGCCCACTCACTATCTGATATAAGTGTTGTTGCCGCCTTACTTGAGCTGAATGAAGGCTATGAAGGATTCTTTTTCGCTGATTCGTAGTCTGTACTATATATTCATTTGACGTCATTTCGGCTACTTCAATTATCGAGGCGTATGAAAGTCCCAGGGGAGGAGGCTAGAAGATATTCGTGTTGAAAGATTCGATTTCTTACTTTGTTTCGAAATTGTTGTGTTCTTTGGGTAGTGGCTCCACTCAGATCTTCTATTTATCCTCACGGCCAAATGGGCATACAACTAAAAGGTGGACAAATCGGTAGGTAAAAGCGTAAGCATAACAACACACCGTGCAACAGCGAGCGTGCAATAAGCGACACACGACAGTCATGGGAATGGCTATGGTGATTCATGCACTACCTCCCCGCGGTGGAACTCTCTGGGGTTTTAACACCCCAACAGAAATAATGTCGTTTATCAACGTCTTTTTGTTGTAACAGAACGTTTGTAACTGTTGGAGCGTTGCAGGCCGCGATGGCACATGCTGGCCCGTCTGTCGGAAACGTCCGACTACCGCGATTCGGAACGGTACGCCGCCACATCGCTCTCGTTCGGAGTCCGCGAGTTTCGCTTCGACGCGCCGCTTTTGTTCACCAACGTCGACCGATTCAAAGCCGCCGTGCATAGAGCTGCTTCTTCCGACCCCAGATCCGATGCTAATGGCGGCGATGTCAAAGTAGAGGTCGATCGTCATACCACTGATGAAGCGCAGGTTAGTGGAGTTATTTTTTGTCGCGGTCATGAAGTAGTGATTGGTGGAACTCACTTTTCCTCGCGCTTTTATGATGGGTGTCTTCGGTGCGCCCATTAGCTTTGCAGTCGCGCACCGGATCGGGGTGGGTGTAGGTATGTCTCTCGTGGAACGATTGAGATGCTGGTACAGATTACGTGAACTTCACAATATAATTTAGAGTGATTATTATATGATGCTCGATTTGAATATGCCGGCGTGGTGTATAGGTATAGAATACTTTCTAAATCTCATTGCCAAATGACCTCTTTTTGCTTTGGTACAGTCGAACCCGCATCATTGCAGTTTCTTGGGAACCAGCCAAAAGCTGCAATGATCCGGGTCCTGCATATATCCGGGGTGCAATGATGCGGGTTCGACTGTACAATGTTTTTGAGACAAATCATGGAGTAGCATTCAACCTTTTCTTCGTTCAGTCAAAACCCCAATATATCATAATCTGTATATAAGTAAAAAACTGTTGTACTAAAATAAAATGAAGCCATTTGGCAAGACAGATCTCAGAAAATTTGTTACATTAATTAGCTTTCTATAGGTGACATTCGTTATAGGTTAACAGCTTCACGAAACATCTGGTCGTGGATTGCTCAGGCTTCACTTACGTCGATTACATGGGCGTTCATGCAATCAAGGAGGTTGGTAGACATGTTTTTGTCGCTCATTATGTTTCTCACTGGGAAGTCGGATTATTGGATAGTTTTGAATGAATGCATTACGGTACTTACGCAAAAATATACTTTGATCTTAAATTCGCGCAAAAATCTTAGTGAATTGACTGAAGAGTGTTGAATAATTTAATTTTCATCGATGCGCTTTGGGCTGAAAGGGAACTGCGGTCAGCTTTAGCCTAAAGCAATCTACCATAAATTGTATTCAGCTACCTTGACAAGCTGCTTAGTAGTGAATTACAATATAAATCTACAGAATTTGCGGCCAGTTTGTCATAAGTAGCTGAAAACAGTATATATGGAACATCTCTTTCGGCTAGAGATAATCGTATTTTCTCTTTAAGTATGTTATGCAAAGATCTACTGAAGAAAAGGAGGAAGGTACTATGTTCTGTCAAATCGTTTAAAAATTAAGGACGTTGCCGCAAACCGATCCTGTGTTGCTCGCAGTGATTTCCGTGAAAGCTGAAAACTGAGCGACTGTATCAAAATTTTAATTTTAATTTTCGTCGGTTTCTCCCTTTTTATTGTTGTTTTATTGCAGATATACGATGAAATGCAGAAACAAGGTGTCCAGTTGTATTTCGCGGCTGCCAAAGGTACGGATTTAATGATTTTTTTAGTTCTTCCTTCTTAAAATTATGATATTTCTTCTTAACGCTCATGTACGTGTACGTGTACATATAAATTTTAATGTCCGTGTATGTATGCGTGTTTGTGATTGTGCGCAATTTCGCACCACCGAATATGAGCGATGAAAGTCGTTATGAAATGTTTTTTGCAGCGCCTCTACTAGATTTATTCCGTACCAGTGGCCTGTATGAATCCGTTTCAAAGGATCACTTTTACCCGACAATATCGGATGCTGTCTACTTCGCGCAGTCCGCCATGAAGGAGGTACCATTGCAAAGAATCGACAAACAAAGGTCCCTTTTTATGCTTTACGGCTGTCCATATGGTGTCAATAAGCGAATTTTGGGACAATCGCCGGTTTTTGGTTTGAATCGGTGCTGCCAACGCGTGCACATCGTTTTTGAGATATAATCGTGTCGTATCGCTATTATTTTAAATCTTGAAGAATTGAATTAAACAGCTCATTTTGGATTGGAAATGTTCTGTCAAGTGCAAAGGAATGTTACGGTATATGACCGAAAATATGTATTTAAAAAATCGTCTTCAAATATACCTTCAGAGTAGTTTTGAATGAGAAAGGCCCCAAACTTCTGTACATTTGCAATAAGTCTATACAATGGTAAACGATTGCGTTAACGGTAGAAATCCTTCATTTAATGGATGCAGTGCAGGCTTAAAAAATTTGGCTTTGCGCCAATAATTTTGAAATTCCTAACTCGAGGTGCGCAAAAAGTTGAGAAATCGATAATTGCAGGCTGACTGATTAAACGACAACACCACAGGCTTCGTAAAGCCGCCAAAAAGACCGATAGCTGACGTCATTTTAAGATTTTTGTTGTATACTAGCGATACTCTAGTGATTGACTAATGTTATGTGGCTGTTTTAGTTCAGTTTGTAGTCGACTAGAAGGAATGCGTTGTTTTTTTGGCACTCTATGACTGAGACGGATCTGACGATGTTTTACCTTAACTGATGGAATACTAATGGCCGTTTGACGTATCGTCTGTGATTATTACTGGGCGCGCTGTTGATATCAGTTTTTATCACTTTCAATGTTTTATCCCCGACCTTAATCTGCTATGATAGTCAAGGACTGTAGCTGAAGATGCTCAACAACAAAGTGCTTTGTGATCTATTATCGACACTCATTGCTTTTTCGCTCTTTAACCCCGGTGTAATCACCAATATACGAACTATCATTTTTTCTTTTAGTTTCTTTGAAGCACCATTGCATAATAATAAAGCATCTCTACTTAAGGCGGTTTATTTGCATGGTAGAAGCGAAAGAAGGAGAAAAAGATAAAAAATTGTAAAGGGACAAAACTTACCGGCTGAATAATTGCTAAGCAGAAAGGTATTGGACGAACTTAAATGATATGAAGTCTTTTTTATTCACTCAATGGCTTCAACCTGGTTGATAAGTATACTGTAGAGTATTGCTTTGTCTAAGCACAATTGAAATACTGCAAATGGACCATTTTGAAATGTGAGCTCCGAGCGCCCAGTCCCTTGAACTGCATTTCGAGGATATGCAACAGTGTTCCCGGTTTGCATTGATGATTCGTTCATTCAACGTTGAAAAACGACCGCACAAGCCAGATAATGCATTCCACATCCAAAGCGGTGAGCGGAATCAGATAACATTCCAACGCAGTGAACGATATCTAATCAATGACGAAACTTGGCTAAAACGCCAGAGAACAGTAATAACTTATTGACGCACGGCATTACAATTTTGCGCATCACGGAACTCAGGCAGAGACGACTCCGTGAATACAAAGGTGCAAATGCTACTTTAGTCATGGATAAATGGACTGCTCGGAGATCAGCTTTTCATCGGTATATAACGCATGAGCGCTGAATATGAATTCAGAGTGCCGCTCAACTTTTCCTCAACAGCTAACTTCATCTTGCATCTTAACGTAAGTATTTAGGATTTTTCTATTTCACGAAATGCAAAATTTCCCACTGCTTTAGAGTAATCGTCGTTTTTCCAAAAGTGTTTCTCTTCCATTTTAATGTCTCTATTTTCGATGGGTAAAGATGGAAATCAGCCTAAGAGAATTTAATAGACATCAGATATTTCCGAAAATCATTTTATACCGTATTTCTTCCAGTAGACGTCCCCTTCAAGCCTTGACTGAAAAAATAGACGTCCTGGGCGTCTATTGGAAGAAATACGGTATTTTATTGTGCGTGATATGCTAACATATTTATTCATTCTCAGGGCAATATGTCGACATTATCCGATCCTAAGAGCTGGACAAAGGGTCAAAGAAATGCTCAAAAGCTGGCAGCAAAGTTTTCCATCTTCTGGAAGAAGAATTCCTGTAACAAGTGGGTTTTGATGGGAAACTTGTTTTGGACGGTCATTTATCTGGCAGGAATTGCGCTTACCATACTGACTTGCAAAAATCTCTACCAACAATACAGTTCAGAGAAATATTTGACCTACAATACCGCGGCTGTTCGTAATGAAACAATCACACTGCCCGACCCAACGATATGCTTACCCTACTTTCATGCCGATGAACTCATTGAACATCGCTGGAAGCTGGACTTAATGAGCGATGCCGCGACCGACAATTTGGACGAAAATGACTATTTCTACGTCAATGAACTTGACTATTTCTTCAAAAATTACACAACTTGGAAGGAAATTAAAGAGCAACCATGGCCAATTACCATACTTTACGTTGCACAGATATATCTCAGCAGAATCTATGAAACGGAATCGCAAGTTGGAAATAATCTCATGAAACACACATACGATCACACGGATAACATGTCCCGATTGATAACTGATATTTTAATCCCTACCATGTTTAATTTGAAAGTTTCGCTTGGAGAATTCAGAGATGAATTTGCATCACAATTCAAACTGTTTTTTAGAATAGAAGCAGTAATTGTTCAGTATCCTTCAGAAGAACTCCGTAAACTCAACGATGAGTTGTCAGAGGTCTCCATCAATGAAAGTAATCTGGAACTAGCATTTTTAAACCAACATCAAGTCTGTTATAAACTGAAGCTTAATGATTTGCCATTTAATAAGAGCTCGAGCGTTAGAATCGGAATCCACCACTGGTATCAGACGTACGCTTACCACCACTTTCAAAACATTCCCAACGAAATTGGCAGAAGAGCTGGCTACGAACCAATCACTATCGATTTCAGTGGTAAAAGAAGGGCTAGTGCAATAACGCATCAAGCAGACTCTACGTATTTCGCCAGATTCGGCAACTATACACGTTTTATGGTTAGCCCCTCCTTTCAACTGATGTCAGTGGCCGTTGCAAAGGGAAAAAATAGATGCTCGCAAACTGAAACAATGGATATTTGTCAGGCCAAATGCCGCGCAAAAAGCATTGCAAAATTATGCGACTGCGCAACAACTTCTTTTGCCTGGTTGCTTTCTGATAATGCCAGTGAAAGCTTAGGCACTGGCGTTGGTTGCCCTTTCGGTGATTACGACGTTTGTCTGCAAAGTTTGCCCGTAGGCGAAACTGCTGATTGCATAAGCCAATGCCTTGATATGTGCGCGCGCTGGAAGTTTAAAGTGGAAACAGCTATTGCTAATGCCGGTGAAATGGTGTGTCGTTTTTCGTCAAGCTGGATGCTCAACGCAATCATTGAAATTAAAGTTGTTTCTTACGACTATTTAATCTACGAAGAGGTTAACAGTTGGACTTTCACTAAAATCATTGGTGACGTTGGTGGAGCGCTCGCTTTTTGGGTGGGTATTGACATTTTCACCATTTTGAACTACGTATCGATCACGCTGATTTTGTTCATAAAAAATCGCTGCTCTTTTAAGAAGGCTGGAACGATAAAATTAAGCGATGAATTGATGAATAGCAACGATGAAAATAAAAACACTGAGAATTTTCAGCAGAAAATTTTCAAGTATCTCGATCAATTTATAGAAAAACATGCAAGTTTGCGAGATTGTACGATGAGTGATCGTATCGACTGGATGCTTAAAAAGCTCATATGGGCATCGCTTTTTCTAACTGGACTAATTTTAACCATAACGGATTATATTCCTCTTATTCAAGATTATATGCTTGACGACACAACGTATATTTTGAATGTTAAATTCAATAAGACAATGAGAGTGCCAGATGTTGCCATCTGCAGTCCAATCGACCCCTTTAATTATAATCGCCTTCCAGATGTTCCACCACACTTAGAAAATGACTTCAATCTTAGCAATATGAGCAGAAAAAGCTTTCTCGACGAAAAGGAATCATGGTCGCTGTCATTAGTGCGGTTAGCTCTCGCCTACTTGCACACAACGCGTCGGATTTTTCAGACGAACTATGACCTTATTAATGAAAGTTCGGATTTCTATCATACAAAAGACATTCTAAATGCGTTGATTGAATTCAGATCTTCCATTGTGAAGTGGTTAGTGACCGACTCGGAGTTGAGGCAGAAAATACTCAGCGAATATCAAAAGCTAATCAACATACGTTCGGAATGCTCTCAGTTATCTGATAAAAAGCACATATTTTCAATAATAACAACTCTTTCTTTGGAAACGACGCCGCGCAGTTTGTCACCTTACTCGCCTACGTCTGTTTGCTGGCATATCCCGTTAGAGCAATTCACTTACCGAAGCGATAAAGATTACTGCAATATATCTATTGCTTATCTCTCTCAAAATCCCCATTATTTAACTATAAAAGAGTCCGATTCTCTTTTTTATTCTGATAATTTCAAACTGAGCACCTTTCAAGCAATGCAACTTATGTTTAGTTTTTCCATAATTTATCAAAGCTTGGAAACTACTACCTGTTTTACGGAAACAACACCGTTAGATTGCATAGCTAGATGCCAAAATAAATTAATTGAGCATTGTGCTTGTACGAATTGCACAGCTATACGAATGGATGACGTGCAAAATGCTGATGGGACTGAGCAAAAAGAGCGCGATTGGAGTAAATATGAAAGTTGTCTGAAGTTAGCAGCTGCTCCTGGAAGGAACTGCGTTAGTGAATGTGGTCGGCTTCCCCCCTGCCGTCGTCTAGAATATACGATGAAGAAAATGATTAGTGGAACAAATTATAATCCGCTCTCCACCAGTGTGAGCATTTTTGTGGAAGGATTCACCTACCCTATGATGATCGAAAAGCCAGTTTGGTCATTAGAGCAGTTTATGGTAGAGAGCGGTGGAGTGTTCGGCTTTTGGATTGGTTTAGATATAGCATTTATCGTTGGAGTCGTCTTTACACCATCTATTTTCTTTATTGGTTATTGTTTCGCATATATTTACCGCGAAAAAGAAGAGAGTGACGCCGACATTCACATTTTACTCGTTCACTTTGCAAGGGTGTTAAGAATTACCTATAAGGGATTGTCGCAATCAAAGATTGTGATAGCAATCATCGAGAGAGCATTTTGGATGACTATCTTTGCCTGGTTCGGTATAATCACAGCCACACAAAGTTTGCACTATTATCGACAATGTTATATTAATATCGACTCGCAACTTGAAATTATAGAAAGTGAAACATTTGAAATTCCGGGTATGACAATTTGCGTCCCTTATATTCCCGTGAGTTTTGACCTGGCAGACTTTTACGAAGCTGACTATCAGATTATCAGCGAAGCAAACATTAAGAAAGAAATGATACTTGAGACAAAGTCACAATGGTCGTATTACCTGCTGTACACCTCCTGGCTCTATCTAACCATTGTTGAAGGATACAAAGCAATGGAACTGACCAAATGGCCTTCAGTTTGGCAAAAAGTGATGAATGACGAAGGGAATAAGCATGAGATTAACGTGTTTAGCAAGAAAATGGAGAACCTTTCGATTACACATGAGGAACTGATGCAAAAATTTGGTCAAGAGATGCGAAGACGATACGATATAATGCTAACAAAGTACAAAGGAAAAAATGGATTACTAGTGGAAGAAGCGATAGACATTGAGCGAACGACTTTTGTTTCTGCGACCCAAATTTGCTACGCCCTACCGAAGGAAGCACTATCATTTGCGTCGCGTCACGAATATATAGAGTTGATGATCAACAGAACACCGTTTTACAATAGTATGTGCGGCCTGTTCTGGCTGCAAGGAGGCACCATATCTATTGATTTGCTTGGAAGAGATACAAACATACAGTTGGATGATTTCATACTGAGGCAGTTTTTTGGTGGCATCACGTCGACGTCGATATCGATAGCTCAAATGATACGGGCGATACCAGTGCTAAATGGAGAGAAACGTTGCTCAACAGAGAAAACGCCGACCGCCTGCCGCAGTGATTGTCTCAAAACAGCCGTTGAGCAACGGTGCAATTGCACACCGTACGTTTCCTTTTATTATTAATAGTGCTGCTGAAAATAATAAGACAAGACTGGATGAAAGAAGAGTGCTAACCAGGTGTTCGAGGATGCTCAGCAGAACTACTATAATTATTCACTGAGGGTCATTGCAAAAGTCCTTTTATAAACAGTAATACGCGATATAGAGTAGCTATAGAGAACAATTGTGTATACAAAAAGCCTAAGGTACCTTCCATTTGTTTGAAAAAATTCGTGCTCCCGGCTTGTTTGAGCGGAGCATTACTTTATTTTGTCTCAAGTGCATGCTAAATAAGTTTCGACAATTGAGTGAAGCGATCAATCATTTTATTTCTATTTAAAGAAAAAGAAGTATGACATTAATATCCACTGCGATATGCTGAAAGTAATAGCTGAAGAGTGCCCAATAAAAAGGACCATCCACAACTGGGTGGTGCGCGTTTTGCAAGGATACTACACGTTCGAAGACAAGTCCTCAGTATCCTTAGCATTTCCCTACACAAATTTCAACCATATTTCACCCGGATAAGCCGGAATCTCTAAATTATGTCGGTAGGTGTAGGCCACTTAGGGTTAATAAAATTGCACATTAGTTCTTTTACTTCTGTAAATCGACTTATCTGTTGTACAATTAAAATTACTGTTTGTTTCAGGAAGGAATGCCGTTTATGGCAACTGGAAAAGTGTGTTCCTTATTTCAACGATACGGATGCGCTCAAGTGCCTCCATAAGTGTCTTTACTCTCCATGCGAACGCATAAGCTATACGTTGAGTACGGAAAATGACCAGCACAAAGTGCAAAAATTTGAATACTGTAAAGCAGTATACAAAATTGGTGTATCACATTTTGATTATCCGCTCTACACGGAGACCCTCGGTATTTCATTTTGGGAATTCACTGTCGCGTTGGGCGGCATTGTGAGTATTTGGCTACCGTTAGACGTCATGCTAATCCTAGAAACGTTACTCGAGTTAGCTAAACGTTTATTCTTTTCAAAGAAATTGCCTAAACGCTCAGTTCAGAAGAAGGTACAAATCAAGAAATTGAACACCAAAGTGGAGGAAACTGGTCAACTTCACGTAGAGACACTTGAACCTGAATAACTCAGTACATATACTTTTTTGATCGCCTCTTTCTGTCTCTGCTCTTTGCTCTTCGTTCAAATCAATGCGTTATTTTATGTTTCTTACTATCAATGTTTATTTATTTGGGGCTATATATAATTTGGGTAGAAAATGGTTCAGCGAAAATCAGATCGATTCATTTTTACTACTACCGCCAGCACATGCGTCCCTGCACGGTCATCATATTCGTGTAGAATGATTCTCATCGACTGCATTACAAAGCCACGTTTGGGTACAGTGTTGTTGTTCACATGCACGGCTGTTTAAAAAGGAAATAAAAGCCTCTTTACAAAAAGAAGGAAACAGCAACTTGTACTACTAAGATTTCACAGTAATACTTATATTTAGAATAAAATTGAAGAATGAACTATGGCTTGTCAAATTGTCAGCAGTAGAAATCTTGTTTTTGCAGCCGTTTCATCAGTTCATAACAACAAAAGGAAGGCACCATGCTATGCCGTGAATGGGGCAAATAAGTGATACAAATATTCAAAATATCATTATGACTCTATCATGTCATTCAATTAAGCCTAAATAAGGCTACCACCTAAAAACTTTAAGCAAAAGAGATAATGAGCAAACAATTTTTTAAGCGTATGTATCATTTTCACATTAAATTGGATGCATCTTTAATTTCTAAGGATATTTACAAAGCAATACTGGACATTTTCTTGAATTAATTTCACAATAGTTTTAAGTCTGATTTGGAAAGTGTCCAATTATAAGAGAAAATGGCATATTGAACGTAGACGGCAGCATTTACATGCATTTATTATTTCATTTCTGTTCGAATTGGGGCTGTTCGATCCGAATCTTAGAACTTGGAATTAGATTTGCAAAGTGCCACGATTTCCGAAAATATGTCTTTCAAAGTGATTTCATGCGTGTCTGAGTGGCTCAAGCTGCAGGCAGAATTTTTCAGTATAAAATTTAATAGAGCCAATTCACGAAGCAAACATGAGTGCATTGCTGGATAAAAAGATTTGGCGATCTTTTCTTCACACAAAGCTCGCTAACTTGGAAAGCGTAAATCTTAGAGGGACAAATCATTCTACAGTCTAAACCCCCGCCTAATGAGACCCTTGGATAGGGTTAAAGTGCTAATAATGTGATATATAAGATTATTCGATACCGTATACCATGCTTTCACTAGGCTAATTGCTTTAAAATTTCAATTACGCTCCATCATGACCTTCGGTATCGAAATCTTTCAACTGGTATCGAAGCAGTTGCGCACCAACCGAATCCATGTCTGTCTCGCTCACCTCTCCGCGCGTCATTTTCCATATAAATCATCTGCCTTAGACACATTTTTTAAAGATAAGTGTTCGACATAACCGAACTTGATGTCCAGCGGTGCAAGCTTCTAACTTATCACAATAAAAGGTGAGTCAGTTTAACAGTTGCACCATATCCTGTTACGAAACACTTCTGTTTACTTGCGCGCGTTTATGACCGCTGCGTGCTATCAGCGAATGCTTTATTCAGGCGTCACCTTCAAATGTGCAGGGCATTTTGCAGTTTATCACTGCGCATTAAAGATACGCGCCTTTAGCATATTTCTCAATTCTTGCGTGAGCGTCCAAAAAGACATAGGTGTTTTCCTTTAACTTGAGCTTGGTAGAACGTAACGCCCATCCCAAATGCTACTATTCGATAATATATCAATTAGCTAGCGATTTATAAAAATTTGTGATGGAATTTTTGGTGTACTACAAAGCTCAATAAGCCAATATTTACTATTTTTGAAAAAATTACAACGTGAGATCAACGGGTTTGAAATTTTGAAGGTTAACTAGAAAAAGTAACAAATAATGAATGAAACGAGGCTAATTTACCGATGAAGGAGCCTAACGCGTTAGAAACATAATATCTCTTGTCTTTTCATTGCTTTACGCAAGAAAAGATATTGGCTAATTCGCGTTTATTAGAGTATAAAAACTCGTACGCGAGTATCACGTTTCATCTTCTGAGTTAACATTGCTGGAATCAAACATCAAGCTATGAAATCGTCAGGTACGTTGTCAGTTTTGTTTGATGGTTACGGCCAGAGGGTATAAAACATCAATTAGGCAAAGGTAATTAAATTTCTTTGTCTTCTACAAGAAATATACCCACCACAAAAACGAAAGAGTGCCGATGCTGAACTGATCCAACTTGACCTGGGCTCGATTTTATTAAAACTAGTTACAGAAATATCAGTTGACGAAATATTATACCTCTGTCGTGTATAAAATTTTATAAAAATTATGAAACGAAATAAACCTTTACAGGTTTTAATGACCGGGCATTAATAAAGTAGCGCCCAGGATATTATGCGTGCTATAAGTCACATGTATCAATATTGAGTAACCGCGCGCGTCTACTCGTGACAGAACGAGACGAAGAGCCATCTTCTTCAGTAGATTTTTAAAAATGACTCTTTCAGATTGAAACAGCTTCTTGACACAGAAAAATGGAGCACATTTGCACAAAACGTCATTTCGACCCAAATATTCCCGAGTACTTCTGCTGCTGTGGCTGTCATGTGATGGTGCGGCAAGTTTATGGATTCTTATTTACACTTTAAGTCTGTATAAATGCCTGCCCATCTTGTACCCTGAAGGGTCCCCCAAGAATTCAGATGACCAAAACTTATACTATCAGCTCTCTGACCTCCAAAGGATGCAGCAGTGCAACACGAGAAAGAGTAATAGCGCTAATTCAAGTTAGGAAAGCTTTTCGAAAATGTTAACGTGTGTAAAAAAATAATGCATATCTATCTTAGCGATAGTATTTTGTAGAGAGGAGCAAAGATTGTCGCGTCCATTTATTCGTCGCTGATCGGACTGTATGTGCTGGCAGCGATCATATCGCTGCTCGATGATGAAGAGTGGAAAAGTGCTGCTGAGGACATAACCGGTATTGCGGTTTTAGGCCTCATTGTAGGTTGCGTCTGGCATGGTATATTGCATGAACGAGCTGGTTACCTACTCCCATTCTTGTTCCTCAAGGTACTGTTATAAATTTTAATTCTTAAACTTCCTTCCACAAATTGCCATATTTCTTGTAGGCGGCGCTGGAATGTTCGAAATTTGCAGTTTTTAAATAGAAAGGCTAGAGTAAAATGGAAGATGCTCTTCAGGTTTCAAAATTTAGTCAAGGCAGGAAAACATCACATAATAGCATATGCGCTGCTATCTGGTTTTCGTGAGCCTTCAAGGGAATGGTTGAGTAAAGAGGTTCTAATTATTCAAAAATTAATGATTAAAACATATAATTTGCTTAATATGCGCTAGTATACGGGCCATTGTAGAGGACTATTCTTTCAAGCACGTACAGTGAGGTCTAAAAGTTTAGCAAGACCTCGTTTTGGTTTACAGGATTGCTTGTAAGTCAGATAAAAATGTAGCTAGACAGCTGAAAATTGACTATCTTGTAGAGAAAAAGATGGGCTTTCAGATGCACTACAAATCGGTTCATTTGATTAAGTACTTGGGGCAATATGCCAATTTAAAATCAACTTTCCCTATAGTCAGTCGTCAGAAAGTTAAGCAACACATTTAATATTGTTAACAATCACTCATTGAATAACAAACAACCAACAGCAACATATCAATATGGTTACATCTTTGTCAATACTTAGTACCGTATCCGTTATTTTCAATAACAGCCTTACAACGACGCGACATTGAGTCCACAAGCTTCTCACAAACAGTTATGGGAATACTCTCCCAGGTCTTCTTGATTTTTGCGAACAGGGCATCCCGGTTGGAGAATTTTCGGTCTCCCGTACGTCTTTGGACCTCATCTCATAGATGCTCAATCGGATTGAGGTCAGGGGATTGCGCGGGCCATGCTACTACCGACACTTTCTTGGTTTGAAACCATACTGTCACCAGCTTGGACGCATGTTTAGGATCATTATTCTGTTGAAACGTCCACTCCCGACACATATTTCGGCGTGCAAATGGCGGCATTACGTCTTCTAAGATGGACTTGTACACATGCTTGTCCATAATCCCATCTATGCGATGAATGGGGCCAACCCCGGACCGTGAAAAATAACCCCATACCATTATGCTCCCACCGCCAGGCTTAAAAGTGGGAAATTGATACGTAGAATTCAAATGAGCGTCTTCTGGACGTCTCACATACATTATACCATCACGCCCAACTATACGAAGCTTAAATTCGTCACTCCAGAGGATTTTTCACCACTATTGCGACGTCCAAGATTAGTGATTTTTGGCAAACTTGAGACAGCGGGCTTTGTTCTTTTTTAAACCAAGGGGATCTTGGCAGATCGTCTACCATGAACGCCAGATGTAGTCAAACCATTTTTGGTAGTCTTAGGGAATAAAATCTTACCATTTGCGCGCCGAAAAATGGCGTACAGAGAATTTTCCAGAAGGATAATGAATCTGAGCATTCGCCCAAGCTAGTGGCGGAGTAGTTTAACAATAAGAAAGTGTCCATAATCGAGTTCCTGGCGCGATCCCCCAACCTCAATCTGATTTCGCATCTCTAGGGTGAGGTTCAGAGCGGATCGGAGCCAAAAATTGTCTAGTCGAGATGCCCTATACATCTCAGTCAAGGCGGCTAAAGAAAGCGTCCTCAATAGCACATGTGAGAAGCTTGTTGACTCGATATCGTGTCGTTCCAAAGCTGTTATTAGCAACAATGCATTCAGTACTAAGCATGGACATAGATGTAACCTTATTTTAATTTACTATTGCTTATTTTACGAGTGATTGTAAACAGTATTAAATGTGTTGCTAAACTTTCTGACGACTGACTATCGGAATAGTTGATTTTAAATTGGCATATTGCCCAAAGTACTTGGTCAAATGAACCGATTTATAGTGCATCTGAAAGCCCATCTTTTTCTCTACAAAGTAGCCAATTTTCAGCCTTCTAGCAACATTTTTACCTGACTTACAAGCAATCCTGTAAAACAAAACGAGGTGTTGCTAAACTTTTAGACGGCACTGTAGCAGTAAAAGGAAAACGAAGCTGGTTAGTGAGGATATTTGGAAAAATCTACCGGGTTTTCTCGAAAACACCCCCCGGCTTATTTTCCGGTAAAAAATTTTTCCGTCTGCTTCAAAAAACATACCACTTTTGCTGCCTTTTCTCGAAAATACGCCCGGGGCGTAATTTAGAGAAAAATTTTGAGGCTCAAAAATGCTATTTCTCGTAAATAAGCCCCGGGGCTTATTTACGAGAAAACCCGGTAGTACTATACTCAACAGCGCGGATTCTATAGATACATCTTTTTGCTAGTTCTTGTTCACCATACCAAAATATACTGACAGTCTTTTCCTTCAGGTGTTCAACATGATTATTTTCGGGATTGCTTTCGTAATGCTCTTGCTCCTGCTACTTGGTTTCAATGTCGAATCTGTGATTTTCGACGAGTATGTTTCTTAAGCAATTTAAAACTGATATTAAGACTATCTGTGGGGGGCTAGTTTTCTTCGGTTAGAATGTAAATAAAGATGGATCAGAGAATACATAATTTGCTAGTTTAATCAACCAAAAATGCGCACAAATAAGATGTGGGTATTTGGATATACTGGGGGCACATACTGCCCCAAAGGGTTCCATAACTAAATCGATCAGTATAACCCAAGTTTTCTCAGCAGTTATAACACCTTTAAGTTATTACTGGATGGAAAGTTTTGCCGTTTTCTTTAATAATGGACCTAAACTTGGGTTGTAGAAGTTTTCGAGGGGTATAAAGCTCCAAGCTAATAGGCCATACCCTCCTTAAGCCTTGACCAGTGGGCAATGGGACGGTTCCATAATCGTTTCCTAAAGTTAAGCAATTTATAGCAATACTAAGCGCTGTGCTTCATAATGGGCTTAAGTAAGGCATAACTTAAGAATGACTAAGGAAACAATTATGGAACCGGGCCAATATCTATTACGAAGAAGGAGTATAGTTAGAGTCTCTGCTTCCGATTCCCTAACATCCGCAATCCCTGAAAATATCATGATAGTCATCTTTAGAGATCCATCTGAGCCCTGGCCTGAAGACTTAGACAGTCTGTCCATGGTTTTTGGTTTAATCATCTTAGTTGGAGTAGCCTGGCCGAACATTTGGATGTTTCTGATCATGAAGAATGCACGCAGTTTTATTCTGCACAAACACTTCTCGACTATGTACGGTTGTGCTGATACTCAGCACATGAATCAAGGATATGTTGCCGGTGAGTAGTACTTTCCTTTCTATAAGGTTGGCCGAAAAGCCTTTTCGTATTTTGGTCCGTAAGTTTGAATGCGTATTACTCCGCGAAAACGCAACCAGTTTGAATGCGTTTTTTTCTTTTGGAAGAGCTAATTTTAACTTAAATTTCCTTTTTTAATTATTAAAATTAGTTCATTTTTCGTCATTTCATGTTATTGAGTTGGCAGGTAAATTTTCAGCGTTTGAGTGGAACAGGTTCAATCACCAATAACTATAGTGATACGCAACCAAATCCAGTGCGGATTTTTGCATTTTGTAGAGCTCTTTATAAATCAAATTTTCTTGTTTTAATCATAAAAATCCGATCGGAATAATTCATTTTGCGAACTTTCTACGGAAATAGAAAATTCTGTATTTTTGCGCGTCTTTCAGGTAATTTTACCACGAGCAGACCTAATGCGCGAGCAACGTGTGCGGAACGCGCAAAATTGCAGAATTTTCCATTTCCGTATAAAGTTCGCAAAGTGAGTAGCTCGAGTTGGATTTTTATGATTAAAAAGGGAAATGAAAGTTATAAAGAGCTCTATAAAAAGAAAATAGCGCATTACGATTGATTGAGTTTCCACGGACTTATACGCATTGAAACTTCAAAAACCAAAGGGACCAAAAAACCATAAGACTTACCGTCATTCTAATAATGGATCGCATCATGTGGACAAAAGTACAGAAATTATATCGATTCCTATTCTCATAAGGGGGAGGGGAATTCATTTTAATACAAGTCCAATTAATTTCTCATTAAAATTTTTAAAATGTGACTCGGATGAGGCTCAATTGTACGAGTTCAACTATTCTAGAACCGGAATCATTGCGCCTCTAACTACACGGCCAAATACTATTCTGGTTCTCCTTAATTTTTTGAAATTTAATATGGTTTGCTTCTTCCTAGCATGCTTTCAAGTGATGCATATTAATATTGCGTTTGATTTTCGATTTGTAAAAGCAGTGTATAGTGTTCCAGTCACTTAAATTTGCAACATTCCGATGCATCTGTACCCATATGTTATATACATTCCGCTAAGAGAGCGGTATACTCGCGTAATGAGTGACTTTAAAGCGGAGTCCTTGCAGAAAGTAAGAGAAATCCAATCAGCTATTTTATATTGTAACGCAGCCCTCAGCCTTGATACTCTTCTTCTCGCATTCATTACACTGCAACTGCGCACCGTATTTACGAGCATCAGTCAGATGGCTAAAAAGTTCAAGGATCAGGAGCGTCTCATGAGATTTGTGAATTCGAGTTTTACTTCACTATGACAAATCTGCTTTTTCCTCCTTAATCATTTTAAAAAATGTTTAATCCATAGACGGGAATTTGAAATGGATACTGAAGACGGGGATCGCGAATGACAAAATTATTAATGAGGAAAATATTTTCACACATCCAGCCTACCTCTTTAACCAAACGGATCGCCATGTAAAAATATGAATGATTGCTCATAATATTAGAAAAAGTTAGACTGGAATATTTCTTAATAAATATGGACAAGATTTTTCTATGCGTTTTGCGTTTCAGCGTTAAAAGAAGATTAACCCCCATTCGCCTATGAAGGACACGAGCGTATCTGGAAGGAACCGATAGAGAATGTGATCTAACGTTTCATACTACCGGCGCCGAATTATAGGTTGATTTATTGTTTTTCGCTCGCAAACGTAAATGTTAATTTATTAATTTTCTATTTGTTCAAACTTATTCAACTTCATTTTGAATGAAAGCTTTCCGAATTCTTGATCACTCTTTATCACAATTTACACCTTGTATCCACGGCGCGCCAACTGCGTTCGAAATGCATCTCGCCGTCCTCGTCATTGTCGTTCAACGTCCTGCTTTCGCTTTCGTTGTCTTGCTGCTTGCACAAGGATTCGGATTTTGCAAGTAGGCAGCGACATTAAAGCTGGCTGGGTGTACGAGACGGTGATCGCTTAAGGTTTTGATGCTGTTCAACACGCTCGCGCTCGTGTCATTGCGAATATAATCGATATCAGTTTGAAATTCAGCATGCCGAGCTCGGAAGCAAAGACTGTGCGCTTTGAAACTGCACATGTGAAGTTTGGTGAAAGCCAAGGGAGGTTAGAACAACTTCTCAGGCTGTACCACTGGAGAGTTAGAAGGATTTTAGATGTTTTTTACGAGCCAAACGGTAACGCTAAGTGCTAGAATGTAAACCCAGAAATAACATATAAGGAACTATATATAGGGTGGCCCATAAGTAACTTCACAAGATTGATTGCTTATAATTCCATGAAAACGCAACCAATTTGAATGCGGTTTGCAGCATCTGATAGGGCTACTTCTAACTTAAATATTCTTTTTTAATCTTTAAAACTGCATCCATCTTTCATTATTTTATGCCAACTCAAAAAAATACAAAATTTTGTACATACAAGGTGACTAAGAGTAACATTGCAATTTGTTTCCTATAAAACTTGAATCAAAATAGTCCAACAGAGTTGAAACTTAAGAGAAATTATTTAAGAAAGATGGGGTTTCGTTTGAGAAAACAATTATTGAATTTGGTTATGGCGTTGTCAAGATATGGCCAAGCAAAGAGAAGATGTCATTTTCAAGCGAACTGCCTGCGACGCGCATAATCGTACTCTCGCGCGAATTTCCAAGCGAGTGCAAAATTTTGTGTTTTTTTAAGTTGGCATAAAATGAAGAAAGATTGATCAGTTTTAAAGATTGAAAAAAGAAGATCTAAGTTAGAAGTAGCTCTGTCTGATGCTGCAAACCGCATTCAATTGGTTGCCTTTACACGAGTTGTAAGCAATCAATCTTGTGAAGTTACTTATGGGCCACCGTGTAGAAACTATACGCCAGCATAGCGTGTGTTTGTCATATCCTTGTGTTCGAACTGGCGCTGTACGATCTAAATCTTAGAGCTCGAAATAATAGTTGCACAGTGCCACGATTTCTGAAAAAAAATTTACTCCAGAAGGATCTCATAACTCTAGGATTTGAGTGGCTTGAGCAGTAAACAGAATGTGTCAGTTCAAAATTGATTAGAGCCAGTTCACGAAACAAATAAGAGTGCATTGTTGAATGTTGGATACGAAATTTGGCGATATGTTTTCAGCACATCGCTAGTCAACTTGAAAAGCAAAACTTTTTCTAAATCATCTCCTTATGGGCTAAACTTCCATTATATACAGACTCCTTGGTGCGGTAAACGCATTATAATGCAAAAAAATGTAAAAGTATATGATTCCGTTCGCATTAGCCTAATTTGATAAATGGCTTCACAAGTTTAATTTAATAATATCGTAAACTTCTGTATTAATACTTCCCCAGTGACGTCAAAGTAGATTGCCACCACCCTAATCCATGTTTGCCCGCTTAACTTTGCGCACGTCATTTTCCACAAAAATCATCCGCCTTGGACACATATTTCTAAGAAAAGTGATCGACGTTACTGAACATGGGGTCACGCTGTGCTTGCTTATCGTAAAAAAAGGTAAGTCAGTTTATCTGTTGCACCATAACCTGTTTTGAAGCACTTCTGTTTACTTGCACGCGTTTATGAACGCTTCGTGCTATCAGTCAATGCTTTGTTTAGGCGTTACCTTCTAATGTACAGCGCAGTTTAAGGTTCATCCATCCGCGCGTAACAGTTGCGCGTCTTGAACATTTTTCTCGATTCCTCTATGTAGGTCAAAATAGACATACAGGGTGGGTCAAAAGTAAGGTCACCAGGGGGTTATTTAGAAGAAGACAGCGAGCGACCTCTAACTACCTACCACGAAGGATAGCCCTTGGGTGGGTCTTCATTTTGTGGGGGTGCGCGGGAACTGCTACCTCAACGTGTACCTGGTACAAGCCAAAAAATGCGCAACCACTTTCCAGAAAAGTCCCTTTTTTTGTTCCCTGAAGTGGGGAATGTGTGCACAGTGGCCGGAACCCAATTGAAACATGATCTCCAGTCAAAGACGCATCGATTGATATCCTGAAGTTCCCCGATACTCTCAGGGTAACTTCGCGGTGAGACCCGACATGTTGACTCCATTAATGGACTGCGGCAAATCAATATTTTTCGTTTTTTTTGCAATTTTTTCGAATTTATGCAAGCTTTTCTTATTTTGCATGACATTTGTGGGTAAATACTGCTTTATGATTGCACTTTCGTCGATATTATCCGAGTGTTACTGAAAAACGATAAACAAACGAGTTCAATCTTTGGTGCTGAGAGGCAGTTATTGTTACCAACTTTCTCTGTAAAATTTGGATAATATTGACGAAAGTGAAATCTTTAAGCGCTATATACCCAAAAATGTCATGGGAAACAAGAAAAGTTGCAAAAAAACGATAAAAACGATTTGCCACTCCCTATCAATAAATTCAACATGTTGGGTCCCACCGTGAAGTTACCCTGAGAGTATCTGGCAACTTCTGGGTACCAATCGATGCGTTTTGACTGGAGATCATGTTTCAATTGGGTTCCGGCCACTGTGCACACATTCCCCACTTCAGGGAACAAAAAAAGGGACTTTTCTGGAAAGTGGTTGCGCATTTTTTGGCTTGTACCAGGTACACGTTGAGGTAGCAGTTCCCGCGCACCCCCACAAAATGAAGACCCACCCAAGGGCTATCCTTCGTAGTAGGTCGTTTGAGGTCGCTCGCTGTCTTCTATAAAATAACCCCCCAGTGACCTTTCTTTTGGAACACCTTGAAATTTCACTTCTGTTTGAATTGGGGCTGCTCGATCCAAATCAAAGAACTTGGAACAGGAATTTTAAAATGCCTCAATTTCTGAAAATATGTCTTTCAAAGTGATTTCATGCGTGTCTGAGTGGCTCAAGCTGCAGGCAGAATTTTTCAGTATAAAATTTAATAGAGCCAATTCACGAAGCAAACATGAGTGCATTGCTGGATTAAAAGATTTGGCGATCTTTTCTTCACACGAAGTTCGCCAACTTGGAAAGCGTAAATCTTGGAGGGACACATCATTCTACAGCCTAAACCCCTGCCGTATTCAGATCCTTGGATATGGTTAAAGCGTTAAAATTCTGATATATAAGATTATTCGATATCGTATACCATGGTTCCATTAGGCTAATTACTTAGTACTTTAAATTTAACCACATCATGAACCTACAATATCAAAATCTCCCAAGCGGTGTCAAAATAGATGAGCACCATATGCCCCAATATCTGCGCCGCCCACATCTGCATAGTTATTTTTCCACAGAAATCATCTGCTTTGAATGTATAGTTCTAAGGAGAATGATCGACGTTATTGAACATGTGTTCACGCTGTGCTTGCTTATCGTAATAAAAGGTAAGTCAGTTTATCTGTTACACCATAACCTGTTTTGAAGCACTTCTGTTTACTTTCACGCGTTTATGAACGCTTCGTGCTATCCGTCAGTGCTTTGTTTAGGGGTCACGTTGAAATTTGAGGGGGAGTTTGCGTTTTATCAGTCCGCGCGTAGGAGTTGCATGTTTGAAGCATATAACTCGATACCTATGTGAAGGCCGATAACGCCTTAAAGGCGTTCTCCTTTGACGTGGGCTTGACAGAGCGTCTTGTCTGTGTCAATTTTCATTTTTGACAAACAGGGTTCGCCACGACTATGATGCTTTTTAAATTGCTACCATTTCTGAACTTCGGAAGAGATTTGCTAAAATTTTGCAGGAATATAGCAGGTTGGTAGCATATCTGTTATTTTGAGTTCCAAGTTATTTGGTTCAGACTTTCTCTGTAACAAAGCGTTCAAATGTTGCCGTTTCAATTCTACTGATTTCGCGCCGAATAGTCTGCCTAGACACTCGCAAACCGTCCATAGGTTAATAGCAGGAATTGGTAACGAAGGTATCACATTTCTCCCAAATTTGTTACAACTCAGCATGACCAGCTTCACACCTAATGCACTTTCTCAACCGGTCATGGTAAATTATAGTAATTAGCAGGTAACCGGTGAAAAATTTGTAGAACAGAAGCGGCTGCATTTGAACGCTTGGCTAGAGAGAATGCGTGAACCAAGTGACTTGAAACTCAGAATAATAAAAATGTAACCAACCTGCTACATTCCTGCAAATTTTCAGCAGAATCGGTAGCTTGGTTCATATATGTTAGCAATATTCACCATGATTACTTGGCGAACCCTATATATCAAAAAGCCAATATGTTATTAAAAAACCCGGTCAATCGAATTATCTGTGTACGATAAAGCTCATAAAGTCAATTTAAACGATTCTCAAAAAATTTTAAACTCGAGATTGACGGATTTGGAGTTTTGAAGATTATCTTGAAAAATTTACAAATAATTAGTGAAACCAAACTTATTTCTCGACGAAGGAAGCAAACGCGTCAGAGACATTATATTTCGTGTCCTTTTACTGCTATCGCAAGAATGAAGATTTGCTATTTTGCGTTTATCAGTGTTAAACAACTGGTCAGCGAAAATCAAAAGCGCCTCACACCAGTGGGGCAAATCAGCTTCTCCGCGAGGCTTACCACACACGGGGACGCCTGATAAGAACAAGAAGCTCTATTCTGTATAGTAAAATACGGTAGATGCTAAATTGGGCCCCTCTAATGTTAGCGCTTGTCCGAATATCTCAATTCTTCCTCCGAGTTTAACATTTGTGGAATCAAATAACAAGCTTTGAAATTGTCCTATACGCGGTCAATTTCATTATAAGACGACGATTAGTGAAAATATAGTATCAAAGAGGCGAAGGCAATTGCTAGAGCGTCTGCTAGTGATTTGGCCTTCTTTAAAACCATTTTTGTACCTAATGTGTTAAGCACGAATAAATTATATCGTAGCGCGTGATATCATTGTGCTATGTTATCCTGAAATGCATGTGTATCAACCTGTCTCTCAAGCTACGATCTCCCAATATCTAAAACTTAGCTCGATTTCTTCCTCCTCGCCTTCACATTCTAACGACGGAATGGCAATTAATTTTGCTTTCTTTGCTAAAAATATTGTACCATCCGCTACAAAAATTGAAGAGTGCCGGCACTGAACTGATTTAATTCTGTTAAGGCTCTATTTTACTAAAGCTCAGTCACTGAAATCTTTGAAAATTTAACTGAGCTCCATATTACAGCCGTGTGTGACATTGTGTACAAAGAATGCAACGTTTTCAACCTCTTTCAGATATTAGTAATTGGACTGTTCTGAGATAGGGCCATGAATAATCTGTCAGTTCTTATTCCCAATGCCTTAATTCTAAAAAACCGTGCGCGTCTGCCCGTGACCGGATGAGACGAAGAGCAGGCTTCTTCGACTGATTTTGGAACGACTCTTTCAGATTGAAACAGCTTCTTGATTCAGAAGAAATGGAGCGCGTTTGCAAGCAGCGTCAGTTCGACCCAAATATTCCCAAATACTTCTGCTTCTGCGGCTGTCATGTGATGGTATTGCAAATTTTTGGATTCTATTTTACCTGTATATGTGTATACCGTATTTACCAAAATAGTGGCACTGCGCCGTTATTATTTCAACCCCCTCCGTTCGGTGAAATATTAAAATTTTATTCGCCTGTAACACTATTATTTCAATCCTTGCTCAACATATTTTATCATCTATAAGACACGGAAGGTCGTATTTTTATGAATGAAGCAGCATCATGTCAAAAAACTCTATATTATAGCTGCAAAAAATAGTGGCACAATATGCCACTATTTCTGCGTGTATCGTTATTTTAGGGTAAGCTACTGTTTCGGAAACTACGGTAAATGCTTGCCCATCTTGCACCTTGGAGAGTCCCTCAAGAATTTAGATGACTTCAAACAGCTGTGCTCGACATAAACTGGTATCAACGCTAATTTAGGTTCTAAAAGCGTTTCGAAAATGATAATTTGCGAATAAAAGATATGCTTAACTTTCTCAACGAGAGTGTTTTGTAGACTGGAGCTAAGATTATTGCTTCCATTTACTCCTCGCTAGTTGGACTGTGGTTACTGGTACAAGTCTTTTCGCTTGTTGGTGCTGGGATCGGTGCTGCTGGGCTCAGTGCCGCTGGGATCGTATTCGGTATAGTAATTACCATCGCGTTTTACGGCTCCATTCTCGGCTGTCTCTGGCATGGCGTTCTGCACGAACGAGCTGGACATCTCGTCCCATTCATGGTCCTAACGGTACTGTTACGCGCTTCATTTCATTACATTTCCTTCCGCCTATTGCCGTATTTCCTGTAAGAGGAGTTTTAATGATCGGCATTTGCAATTTCTAAGTAAAATAGAGAAAGAGAAAAGGAAGATGCTCCTCTAATAAAGGAAACAGACCAGTAAAGACAAGAAAATGTTGCATTTTAATATATATGTGACTATTTCGCTTTCATGACCTATAATATTACAATATCATTGCATCGTATTGCTCTTTGCAGCCAATTGTCAATTATTTAAGTAAATTAGTAAAGGAATCGTTAATTCCACTCTAACCTTTATAGTTTACTATAATACTTGAATGTAACAGTTTTAAAATTTTGAACGGAAAGTTTTATTAAGGGTTCTTTACATTCAGAAAAAACTTATATAGAAAAATTGTTTTCAAATAAGGCGTCTTTCGTAAAAGTATGCATTGAAGTATTGAAAATTATTAGCGACTAAAACATAACTAATCTGCTTGATAGACACGAGTGTACGCGCCAACGTATCAAATGTTTCTTTTAAACGCGTATGGATCGCTGAACCCGGAAACATTCTGAGTAGTTCAATTCGCATACTGGGGCCTATTTTGTAAAAATGTTGCAATTGCAGAGTTGCAGAATTGCGCAATTGCATCAGCGGCCATTGGTCAAAAAACCAAAAATAACTGGAAAAACTGGAAAAATGACCAATCACCCCACTTGCAATTCCGCAATTCTGCAACTATGCCATTGCAACAGTTTTATGAAATGGTCCCCTGTTTGACGCTTGGAGCCACACTTTGAGCTTATCTAGCACCTTCGTTCGCTAGGAGAATTTGACATAGGGAAAAGATGTGTGCATACAGCTAATATTCGATCAGCTAAAGGTGTACTCGCTAGAGGATATGTCCGAATATCCATTCCCAAGAGGCATCTTTGTCCATAATTACAATTGTTCCACTCAGAGGCAAATAATCGGTAGTGACGGCACTGAACAAAAGCAACTTTTATTGTCGCCTTTTCCATAGTCTGTCTCTGAACAGGAGCGTGGGGCTAAAAGAAAAATGAAACCAACTAAAGGGAGTATTCGGAAAGAAACCGTATTATTCTCGAAATTCGTGGATTCTGCATAAAAGACTTTTTTGCTACTTTATGTGGTGCGCAGACGATACGCTTCACTCTCCGGATTACGCTTTAACACGCCATTCGTGCATGCACAGGGTACTGTAAAAAATCAGCGCATGCGCGTGTGGCATGTGATAAGGCAATCTGAAAAGTGAGGCGTACCGTCCTCGCACTGTTTATGCTTCTCTTACCTGAATATACCGACAGTGTCATTGTTCAGGTCTTCGAAATTGTCGGTTCAGTGCTCATGCTCGTGGTGTATTTGTTACTGCTACTTGTTGTCAGTGCCGCTACGGAAGCTCTCCAAGGGTATGAGGCTGAAACGGTTTTGAATTGCCTATGATACTAGAACTACTTGTGGGAGCGAGTCTTCTTTGGTCAGCGTTTTATCACAGATGGATTAGAGAAGTATGGAAACCACTTAAGTGCACATCGACCCGGCATGAAAATTTAGGGCATTTATCCGAGCTTGATTCAAAACAAAAACTGCACCCGGGGCTTGCAAAACAAGTGCGCTTATCTGGTTTCCACTAAACAATATAAAACGAGCATATTTAGTCAACTAAAAACAGACACGAAGCAGACATGAGCGTTTGGATATTGTGGAGGGAAATATTCTGCCCAAAGTGGCCTCATAACTATTTTCTGGTAGAACCAACATTTTCCAATAATTAAAACATATGTAAATAACTACTGGATGAAAATTTTGCCAATCTTTCTTTAAAAAAAGCCCTCAACTTGGGATGTGAACATTTTCGAGGGGCATAAAGCTTCGAGCCGACAGGTCACACCCTCCACAAGACCAAACTGGTGTCCATGTTTAATATGACGAAAGGGTATGGTAGGAGACTCTGCTTCGGACTCTCTAACACCCGAAATCCCTCAATGTCTTCATGGCAGTCGATTATACATTGTAGATATCCATCCGTGGCCCGCGTTCAAGGACAAGCCTTTGTATGGGTATTTCTTATATGTATCGCTCTGATTGGAAAGATCGCGCTCCACATTTGGATATTTCTGACCATGAAGAAGACATACAGTTTCCTTCTACACAAACGCTTCTCGACGATATACCGTTGTGCTAATGCTCCTCATACTTATCAAGGATATATTGCCGGTGAGTAGTGCCTTCCTTCTGACTGATTGCGTTGTGCGGACAAAACTGTAACGATTCAAATTATCATGAGAGTAGTTCTTTTCTTTCGATAAATATTCAAATTCTCATGTTCTTATTTCAGAATCGAATGAGAGATTCAAGTTATCCAAGTAGAACGATTCTAGAATAGGAATCGAATCCGAAAATGTATACTCTAAAGGCAGGACTATGGAGTGTCTTTGATAAAGTTACATCGCTAAAGAGATCAGATTGTTTATATCAAAAACCCAGCCATTCAGCCTTCCCTCTTTACCCAACCCGGTGATAATGTCGTGTGCCTTGGTGCGACCCGTGCCTTGGAGTGACCGGCTGCGTCGCACTACAGGTTGGTCGTACCGGTTGCCCTTAGTCCGATTACGCCTAGGCACAAGCCCTTGGCGCGATCTGTAGTGCGACGTAGCCGGTCACTCCAAGGCACGGTCGCACCAAGGCGTACGACAATAATAACTTAATAAAAATGATTGTACTCGATATTACTGAAAGATACAAGACTGAAATATTTATTGTAAAAAGATGGAGACGTAATCATTATTGTACGTTTTGCGTTTCAGTACCGAAGGAAGACACGCCCCCGCCCGCGTATGGAGGACAGCAGAGTACCTGGAAGCAGTCGATAGAGAATGTGATCTAACACTTCATACTACTGGCGCCGAATAAGATTTTTCATTCACATCTATTTTTCAGTTTATGTGTCAAACGAATCCATTTCATAATAACATACATGTAATCATGTGATTTATGATCTAACTCCAGAACAATTTGTTTGGATTGTTAAAAAAAAGGGTAAATGTTTGCTTAATACATTAATTTTTGAAATTTGTGTAATAAAACAAACCAGCATTAATCATATTTTAAAGGATCGAATGGTGCAGTGATCTGAAGCATCATTCACCAGTCTTGATTACTTTCGCTCACGCCCACTCCATACATCAAGAATCAAAATGACACTTCAAAGAGTTAACGTAGGTTACAGTCTCTCATTTCGCGGATAGAATTTTATGCAGACGAATGTCTAGCAATTTTTAAGTGTAGACTTGTTTCGTGGGCATGACAGATGCTGTCTTTGAAGGGAGGGATGCTCTTGACGAGGAAAACAAGCACTAGTGGCGAAATATCACGGCACGTATTAATGTGGGTCGACACAATTTTTTGCGAAGTTCGTTTTTTGGACCGTAAAGGGCTGAGCAGAGTTAACGTGCGACATGCGAAGTGCAAACAGGGCGGGAAAGTCTAATTTTCATCCATCCGACGTTCAAACGCTTGACGATTTATCCTGGAAGTTGGCCATGATTTGAAAATAGTTCCGTCGAAACGTCCCGACGATAGGAAACGTCCTGATTCAGTTTCAGACAATATATGAAGTAGAGTGTACACATCCTACAGTAGCAATGGAACAATAATATTTTAGGGCGGATTCGTCCGTTTTCATCGTCTCAACGTCGTTCATTTGAACTTTGAAAGTCTAGGACCAAAAACATCCAAATTGGCACGTTATGAAGTGTCAGTTTTTGTCAATTATAACGCCATTTTTTGTCACGAACGAGTCCGCACGAATCCGGGCGTTGAACTCTTACGCTTGTTTTTGTCGCTTTGGAACGTTGACTTTGAACGTTGATTAATTTTTGTTATTGCACTATCGATTTTGGACGTAGCACGAATCACGTCAACTCTGTTTAGCACTTAACCGAGCGCTCCTGCCCGTGAATGGACAAGACGAAGAGCAGGCTTCTTCAAAAGATTTTTAAACGACTTCTTCAGATTGAATTAACTTCTTGATACAGAAGACATGGAGCGCATTTGCACGCAGCATCAGTTTGACTCAAACAGCCGCAAGTACTTCCTCTGCTACTGCTGTCATGTGATGGTATTGCACATTTTTAAATTCTCGTTTTGACCATATATGTGTGCTACGCTTGCCCATCTTGCACCTGAAGGGACCCTCGAGAATTTTGATCACGGAAGCGTAGACTATCAGGCACTCCTGTAGAACCGGCTCCCTATATCACTCAGCGAAGGCGTTTCGAAAATGTTAAGAGATATTTTAAGAAATCCCGAACTATCTTAGCAGTAGTATTTTGCAGACAGGAGCAAAGATTATCGCTTCCATCTACTCGTTGTTTGTTGGACTGATTATACAGAGAATAATCAGATCGATGCTCTCTGAAGGAGGATGGATAAATGCTTCTGTGGGCATAATCGAAATTGCGATTTGCGTCTCCATCTTCGGCTGTCTCTGGCATGGCATCCTGAATGAACAAGCTGGATACCTAATCCCATTCATGGTCATAACGGTACTATTACGAATTTTACGGTTCGGGGACAGGGTACCCCCACACGTGACCAAATCACTCACAGAGCAGCCTCGAAGCAGTTTGGTCTTGACACGATCATTGCTTGATCAGCATAAATATTAAACAACAACGTGCTGCTACGTGACGCCCCGTCACACGATTTGGTCACGTGGGGGGGGGGGGTACCTTGTCCAAACACGGAATTTTACTGTTAAATATGATTAGTTGAATGTAGGAGTTGAAAACTTTGTAGGGAAAGATTGGGTTAGGCAGTTATTTCTGTTCAGAATAAATCTACATGAAAGAATCACTCTTTAACAGGGTGCCATCCATAAGAATACGCATTTGAGTGAATAAAAGTAATAAAGATGGCAAAATGAATAATTTGCGTAATACACTTGAGTGCGCGCACCAACGTTTTGAGCGACCCTTTCAAGCGCGTATGACTGAATTACAGATCGTTTTGGTCGAAAATTTTTCGAGTGGTGCACTTCGCTTGCACGACTTGCTATTGTTTGGCGTTGGGCAAAACTTTGAGCTTGTCTGGCGCTTTTGTCGCAGGGGGAATTTGACATTAAGTAAAGATGTATGCACTCAGCTAATATTCAATCAAGTAAAGGCATGCTCATTAGTGAATGTGTCCAAATACCTATTTCCTAAGAGACATTTTTATCCACAATTGCAATTGTTCCACCCAGGTGGTTTGTAATTGATAGTGATGGCATTGAGCGTAGGCAGCTGTTGGTGTCGCCTTTTCCTTAACATATCTATAACTGGAAAGGTGACACCAAAAGGAATATTACGCCAATAAAAGGCGGTATTTGCAAAAACCTTGGCATTGTATTTGAAACTCGCGGGCTCTGCATAAACGAATTTGCTAGTTTATGATCATCTTATTTCGATAAACTGATACTCTACGTTCAGGTGTTCAAAATTGGGGCTATGGTGCTCCTATTCGTGATGTGCTCAACACTGCTACTTGTTCACAGCATCGCTTCTGTTTCGTTCCAAAGGTGTGCTGCTTAAAATTTTTTGCATTGCTCACGTTATTAAGACCATCTGTGAGGGCGAGTCTTCTCTGATCAGAGCTTTTAAAACAGATGAATCAGAATATACAAAATGAGCTTATTTGGTCAACTGAAAGTGGACGCGATGCAGATGTGGGCGTTTGGATGTGCTGGGGGCACATACCGCCCCAAGGGATCCCGAACTATAACAACTAGTATTATCGAACTTTTCTCAGCAACTAGAACAGATAAGTAGCTATTGGATGGAAAATTGTTGGCAACCCTTTATAAAAGAAGCCTCAAACTTGGGAAGTGAAAGTTTTTGAGGGGGATAGAGCTCCGAGCTGCCAAGTCACACCCTCAAGCTCAGATCCATGTTTATATCCAGTAAATAAATGGGATATGGTAAGAACCCCTGCTTCCGATTATGTGATATCCTCAATCCCTCAATGTTATCATGACACCCACTTGCAGACATCCATACGTTTCCTACATTGATGGACAAAACTATAGGGTACTAGCTATTGGTTTCACCCTTCTGGCTGGAATGATCTGGCTGCACATTTGGATATTTCTGACCATGAAGAAGGCATACAGTTTCATTCTGCACAAACGCTTCTCGACCATCTATCGTTGTGCTAATGTTCCTCACATCTATCACGGATGTATTGGTGGTGAGTAGCGCTTTCCTTCTAATTGATCGCATCATGCGGACAAAGATGTAGCGAACCCATCGATTTCAGTTATCATGGAAGCGGGTTCCTTTCATTCAATAACGGTTCAAATTCTCTCATGTTCTGATATCGGAATTGAATGTGATTCAAGCTATCTAGGTAGAACGATTCTGGAATCTAAATCGAATTAAAAAATGTAAACTTTGAAGGCGGGACTACGGAGTGTCTTTGATAAAGGTTCATCACTAAAGAGATCAGATTATTCACGACAAAAGCTTAGCCGACGGCCTTCCCTTTCTGTCCAAACCAGTGATCATATTCATGTAAAAATAATTATACACGCTGAAAGATACAAGACTGAAATATTTATTTTTAAAAAGATGGAGACGATTTTATTGCGTTTCAGTGCCGAAGAAAGACTCGCCCCCGCCCTCGTATGAAGGACACCAGCATATCTGGAAGCAGTCGATAGAGAATGTGATATAAGATTTCGTACTACCGGTGCTGAATTGTATTTTTGATTAATTTATTCACGTTTATTTTTCAGTTTATATTTCAAATGCATCCATTCCATAATAGCACATCTGTAATCATGTGATTTTGTACTTATTGTTTCCTTGAGTATGTGCTGTTGTATGTTTCGTTTAACATGAGCGAATAGCTCCACTTTACTTGTTTGATAGTAAGAAATTGAAAAGAAAAAGAGACATAAAGATCGAGATTGCGAGAAAGAGAGAAAATGAACAACGATTAACAATCATTAAATTGAAAGTTTCAGTATATTTAGTTCTTTCAAGAATCAACAGCCGCTAAATGTCACGAAAATCGTCAGTAGAATAATCTCCGAAGCGAATTTCCCTAAGAATGAGCGACGTATGTGAAAAATGAATGTGACTGTTCGAATCAGCGTCCCCGGCAACCACCGAGTTGATCATTTATAGAACCTACGGACGTCTGCTTCCATGCGAAAACATGGGGATTGACGTGCGCACGTGACAAATTGGAGATGACAAAGTACAAGGGCCCACGCTTCGCGCGAGCAATAGGGGGCTTATTAGCTGCTATCTCTACGACACTAATCAACAAAAGGAGTTTTCCTCCACAGCAGATGAAGCGCAGCTATCGAGTGGCGGTTCATAGCTCTTTAGACTGAAGCAATTTTTTGTCAGTTTCTGAAATGCCGTTGAGTTTTTGCCTGCAAAATTCTTACGACTGAATATTAACACTTTATTAAGCTGAAAATCCAGATTTTAATATTGTCTATACTTGAAATTGTATTATTTTTGGTTTATAAAGTACAGTGTACCACGAAATGAACTGATAAGTAATAAATAAAATAATAACACAATTTCAAAACATATATAATAATAAGCAAAGTAAAGAGTACTTTCTGATATTGCATATGATCAAGATGTGATCGGGTAAACAGCCTTTAGTCGGCCATTCAGATAAAATAACTGGTCGAACGAGCTCTCAGCGTACGATTTCATGTACTTGGGCGTGTTTAAAATGTCGCCAAATCGTTACATCATATTCTCAACTTCATTCTCCAATTTCAAACTAAATTCGAGGAAATCATTTCTGATATAAAATTTGACGATCAGTCGATTCTTTCCCTCAGATCAGATGAGACCACTTACCGAGGTCGCACTAGAACGCCAAAGAACTCGATCTGTCAATGTAAAGGTTAATCATAAGAAATAATATTAAAACTTCGGCGTGTACATAGCCGCGCTCAGTGAATGAAATGTATCCCGCTGTGCGCGAGCGCGTATATGGAGCGAAATCGATATAGCGTAAAAGAAGCGCTCGCGTACCCTTCGCCGCTTTCAGCGGTCTTCACAATATACCTACCAACCTTTCTACCATACCGACTGATCGAGATTGCGTTTTGTTGTATCGCGAAATTGGATCGGTTGATTGAAAAATACTGCCGTTCTGTGCGCTGTGACCACTGCTTTATCGCTTGAGTCTTTGCGAGCTGAAAGAGACCAAAAAAGAGTTAACATTTGAAGGCGCTGAAAATATTCGTTTAGACCGTAAGAACTTCTTGAACGGCGACAATATGCAGAACGCTTACACTCAGCGTCAATTCAATCCTTACCATCCCAAGTACTTCTGCTGCTGCGGTTGTCATGTGATGGTAAACAACTTTTCTGATTCATACTATTAAGATATCTAATTTTTATTTTTATAGATTTGATTAAGCCATCTTGTTGTAATATGATATTATTCGGTTAGTCTTTGTATAGTAGAAATATTTCTGTACTGTTAAGTATTATATATCCAACAACTGCACTGAATAAGCCTTCTCAACGAAAATAGGCTGTTGGTCAAACTACGATAAATTCAATACTGAGGAGAAGAGAACTAAACCTCTGTTAAGAACCCTATGGTCAGCAGATGAAGCAGAAGTTTCCATCTGGAGTACAATTTTGTTTTACTAATATTGCCTAGAAAGGGCATCTCGTCCCGAAAATGTAATATTTTGCAAAATTGCCTTGCAAAATATACATGCACATTTTCTCAATGATTTTATATTATAGACAGCAGCTAGGATTATTGCCATCATATACTCGGTGTACGCTGGCCTTGCGGTACTGGGGTTGCTGCTCAACGGAATACTTTGGTCAAATTTTGTAGCAAGTATATTTTCTGCTGCGATTGGCATCGCCTGTCTTGCCTGTCTGTGGATTGGAGTACTGCAGGAACGAGATGGATATCTTATTCCGTTCATAGTTCATACGGTATTTTTGAAATTACTGTTTTATGCTAGAGAAGTCCACCGGTTTCGATTAAAGGATCGGTAGTTTGCGTGTCTCTATTGGATCCTCGAATAGTTGCCTGTGGGATAATAAGCTACAGTTCTTTATTACGTGACACCATTAGCTGTAGTCAGTTGAAACGGAAACGCTTTTCAGAAAATTTACTTCATCTAAGTTGCTCACTACATTGGTAACATAATTACTAAGAGCCGTGTTCCGTAAGAATTTGAAGTCTTACTTTTGAAAAACCCATTCTATTCTCACTGCAAAAATGTCTATTATGAGCGCTAACGCTCTCGGACCTCTTATTTTACTAGCGCAGGACTGTTTCTTAACAGATTAAGTGCGTCGTAGGAAACAGTGATTGCTTGTCCTCTCGATCACAAGAACGGGGGATGACTTGCATCGACAGCAATTTCGACTTTTGTTCAACACTTCAGTAACGCCTGGTGCCCCATATCGCACGAGAACATGTGTGTACGGAAATAGGGGATCAAATATTTCAGTTAAGGTGCAGTTGAAGTACAGTCCGTCATTTAAGTCATTTGAACTTAATATAAGCCCGGTTATAAGAGTATTTTTGCGAATTCACCTGCATTCCGTAATATTCATCTTCTATTTTTAGCGATGGAATTAGGATGCCCACAGTGCTACACTCGTTTTTTAATGTATGTATATAACAAATAATCGGATTGTTTATTCAGATACTCTCCACTGGGGGATTAGTGGCGGTTTTTGTATTTGCTGTGTTCGATATCGAAACTTTCGAACGGTAAGGTACTTTCGCTTTTTAAATCAATGATAATATTTTGCTCCAATGTTATAATCTTTTTCGTGCTCAAAGTTTAGTTAAGTGCATCCAAATATGAAAATCACTTTTACTGCACGCAGGTAGCTCTATTCGAATAATCATTTTCTTCTATGACTATCGGTGATTTGTAAAAATTTTGAGAAATCTCAAAATTTCACAGGAAGTCGGCGAAAATAGGTCTATCGACAGAATGTTATCCAGGAGCATAGCTCACGAGGGTTATCATAAATCCCCCTGCTTTCAGCTCTTACGCAACTAATTCATCGATTATATGATCATGATTAACATGTAAGACATCTTTAGATTCTCAAACGCGACTGGCAACAAGCATGGTGGTCATCTGTCAATCCTTTTTGGGCTTTTCTTGCTGGTGATTGGAATTGGCTGTCTGCACGTTTGGTCATTATTAATTGTGAAGAAGACATACAGTTACATTCAACACAAGCGCTTCTCGTCCATGTATCAATCTGCTAATGTCCATCAAACGCAGCAAACACTTGTAACTGGTAGGCATCGGTTTGCTCGTAATGTAAAATTTCGAGAACGGAATTTAATCATGGTCAAAATTGATCAAAAACTCTATCACTGACACATCAGAAACAAAACCTGATCAATCGTACCTGTTATTTTTTCGTGCGAAAACGCCGAGGAGTGCTTTGTGCGCACAAATGAGAAGGGCCCCAAGGCAATCAGTGCAGATAGAATCTAAATTTTGCTACGGCTTATGTATCAAATAGAGTCTTTTGTTTGGACGGAATATTCAACGATGTTGCCGAGCTTAGTTTTTTGCTCTGCCTTCGAAGAGGCAACATCGTTCGAAAGGCACCACCGTTTAACGCATTTCCTTGCCATAAGCTCGTTTATAAAACTTGATTTACTCCGCTGGATTGAGAACTACAGTTAAATATTTACTCAAAGACTGTCACTGAATATTGCATTTCACAGGGGCAAATGAAGGCGTGCCTCCACCCTCGTACAAATGGTATCAGGCAAACTGAAACTTGTTCGAGAAAAAATGCAGCAGACGGCTGCAACAGTACTGTGCGGAACAATATCATCCGTTCCTTAAGTTTAACTTTTATATATTTTTCATGCTATTTTTCAAGTTATCTTCAGTTATTTGATTTGTAATAGTGTGAAGAGATTGTTTCATAGAATTGTAAAACGCATGATATTTTGGCACTACGTCTTGCTTTTCAATATTTGGTTTGTGGAATGTGTGTAACAAAATAAAAGTGCGATTAGAGAGCTTGATGACATGGTAAATATTCAGCACTTTGCTTTTTATATTTGATCTTGTGATGGGTCCCAGTATGAGGTGAAGATTTACTATCGGTTCGGGGACAGGGTACCCCCCCCCCACGTGACCAAATCACTCACAGAGCAGCCTCGTAGCAGTTTGGTCTTGACACGATCATTGCTTGATCAGCATAAAATGTTAAACAACAACGTGCTGCTACGTGACGCCTCGTCACACGATTTGGTCACGTGGGGGTTCCTTGTCCAAACACGATACACCGGCATTTCAGGCCGTAGCGTTCTATTCGGAGTAAAAACGTACATATTTGAGCCAGATTTTCAGCAAGCGCTCGTCATTTTTGTAGCGAGAGTCGCTGGTGCACGTTTTGAGGCATTGCTCGAGAAGTTTTCGAAGCTGCGTCTCTTTGCCACTCGGATAATGTTCCTCGAACCATTTGTAGTATCTGAAAAAGTACGCTTCGGAATAAGTTCATTAGACCGTTTTTATACTAACAAAATAAAAAGTGCTCTTAGGCGTGCTAAGCATGATAGTAACTTTTACTTTTAAATCGTTCTGCATCGTTATTCATAACTTTTGGGCTCATCTTTGTCAACATTATTACCGATTTCGTCGTCTATACATTCAACCTGAACGCAAATCTGATGAAGTAGAATGGATAAAGCATGAATATACCAAGAATTCATCTTTTAATTATTGTCAAATGAATTGTTTTACTGCGTTGGACATAAGACCGATAAAGAGAGCAGGCTGACGTACCTATACCAGACGTCAAGTGGGTCGGTGCAGTCGTCCGATTTTCGGATCTCATCTTCGAATTGTCTGTAAAGCGCGTCATAAGCGACATCATAGAGCACAAACTCAACTCGACTTCGCTGAATCCATGAGAAAATTTATGACACATCAATTTCATTCCCCCCTTCCATCCTGTTAAGCCTACGGTGTCAATCATGCTTTTAGGTGTTGCCATGCAAGAGTTGACACAGTTAATAATACACCCTTGGTAGGTGAATGGCTACTTCCGTCATTTTCTGTTATTTTTGAAATATGTTCAACGATTAAAAGAACGAGAAAAAATGTCTATGCTTAGGCGAGAAGCAGACCAAGTCCGACTTTGCCCAGCCGATTCTGCGATTGAATTATCCTGATCAAAAACATTTCTGATTATTTCGGCCAAAGTCCCCATTCAATCGTCAACTCTCACCCGACCAAGACTCCTATCTCAATTTCTCATGTCAAGTTGAGCCAACAAATGAATATCAAAAGTTGCAGTACTGTCTCTCTGAGCGAAGAACATCCGCTGAGGAATGCAAAGCCTCGTCGATTGTTGCCACGCTTCTGCCGCCTCGGATGGGCTGAATATTCTCCTTGGAGAATTCCCAAGATTGCCCGCCACCGCTCATTCCTGGAGCGATTTCTGGAGCAGAGCAGCTGTTAATAAGATGGCGTCTCTATCGGGCTGAACGTGATGTCGACTGAAGACAGATTGAGGTAAAACAACTAATGATCGACGGATTTCTAAAACCGCTGGCTTTTTGTCGCACAGAATCGGCCTAACGCCTGATGAAGCCGGATTTCGTTCTTCAATTTGCGTTGAAATTGTGTACAGTAAATTTCAATGTACAAACGTAAAAGAGCGCCTTTACGTTCCAATCAGGCGTGGAACGCGCGAGACCCTTTGAAAAGGTACTGTAGCCCCATAAGATCCGCCAAACGTGTCATTCCTCCTGCAAACGCGTTTGTATCCTTGATTTTATACATACTATTGTGGTTGAAATATTCTAATTTACATTTAATAAATATGAATTCTTTGCTTGTTGTTTATAAGTTCGTTGATTATTTACTGTATCTATGACATTGCAATCCGAAAAGAATTGAATTGGGAAAATGACTTCGGCTGTGACGTTGGTCGACTCTCTGATCAGAGACTATTTGGTCTTTCGTGGCTTTGCGGGTAGTCTCAAGCAGTTCGACGCCGACTCGAAAGCCGAAAAGGAGCAGAAGTTCAAGGTAGCTTTTTTATTTCTTTACGACCATATAGCGCTGCTTAAAGTTATTTTTTGGCACACCAGGCCACTGATTGCCTATACAATTTATTCTTTTTGCTTAGCTAGACATACCTGATTTAAAGTTGAACCTGATAAATATTAGAATAAACGAATAAGCAATCTCAACCAGGCTTAGAAGTTTCGATTGAGAGGGTGCTAGTTCAAGTCGTCCACTTATCGAGATTTACTTTGAAGGTAAATCAAAAAGTGCATAAATACAAGTGTAGATATGCAAATTGTGACGTTATACAAGCTGCACTGTATTATAGGTGGATGCGATAACCGAACGACTTTGTTCACTGATCTCAGGCCACGATATCAGTTCCCTGCGCGCCCTTTGGGAACACTTGAGCGAGAAGGTGTTTGCTCATTTGGACAATGTAAGGATTTTTCAATTTTCACGCTCTAGATATATCATATTGTTTGCAGACGCAAACCAAACACGCCGATCGATTGGAGAACGATTTGTACAAACTGTACTTAGCCAACTGCGTTCAGCAAGCAAAGAGCGACAAGATAGCGGAGTTTTTCGAAATTTTCGCTTCGCGATTTCACTTGGCAGAGGGATGGAGTGATTGGTTTGGTAAGTGGTCATATTATAATCAAAGTTTGTCGATCAGTAATAATAAATCGTAGATTGAATAAGGCAAACTGCTTTGAAAGCCGATAACACTTCTTTTTATCCATTTCTGCAGGGAGGAAGTGAAAAACTTCTATCATTCTTGTTGGAAAACGGTGTTTTTGCACTGAAAAGGTAGCCCGTATTTGCCCACTGCGGTGTTTGGCTCATTTTTTTTTTTATTGATGTAATATTTTGACTATAGAAATAATGAAGTAGAATGAATAAATGATATTTTAGCACTGCCTTACTTGTCGACCCCACAGGAGCGGGCGCCGTTTCGCGCATACTTCTCGAAGCAATGGCAGGAAGTGTTTTTGGTCTCGCTGCACAACTTTCTTTCACTCGCCTTTCACCAGATGGAGCTTCCAGCACTTTTGGCTTACAGTGACCAACTCAAGGGTTTCGAATCTGACATGGACGTGAGTTTACGGCCTTGCTTCGCAGTGAGGAATTAAAATGACATCTGCCTAATACTAGTACAATATATTTAACATAACCGTATATTCATGAGACTGTGCAGTAGAATTGAGCTCAGCTCTCCTTTGCTCACTTTTTCTATTCTTTGCTATTAAACGACCAAAAATAAGTGCTGATACCGAACAAATGCCTTCTTTGACTGTATCTCGCGATGTTGCATCTATCTCGGTGTGAACGATTAATGATATCCCCATCGCAGGCTGTACCCGAATGCTACATGAATATTGCAGGTCACTAAGACGCTCCTCAACATGAAGGCGCCTCCGCCGGATGTGGTTGCATCGGCGGAAGTGATGGACGACTTTGCCTCAATCGCTCAGTAAATTCGTTGCCAATAAAGGGGAAACTGCGGTCACGTTTAGCCGGAAGTAATCTACCATATATTGCTTTACCCACCTATGACAAGGTGCTCAGCGGTAAATTAATTACAGTAAATACAGAAATCATCGCTGGCAGCTGAAAACAATATATGGTAGATTACTTCCGGCCCGATGTGACCGCAGTTCCCCCTTTGAGTGTGTCATAATGAGCAACCAACAAGGTGTTCTTTCAGTTCGCAATCGCCGTTGATCAATCAGTCGAGTTCCCGATCTCTGCGCTCGGTTATTCGCCGGAAGTTCGCATCGTCGACGAAGAAGGCCGAGGGCTGACGGCGTCAGACATGTGTGTAGTGTATGTGTAATACCAGGGCGTTTTTTTGTCGCGAACGTGCGTGTGCATATCAATTGTCCGCCCGCGGCGATACCGCCGGCAGGGTTCGTGCCAGTTGCTGTCGACGGTCCAACCCAAACATCCCCCCGCCGTGCATGGTTCTATGTACATTGCGGTTTACGTGTTTGAATAAACGGTTCAAACGATTTCTATCTCGTTCGATGGGTGCCAATCGGTTCGATCGACGCGTCGATCCGACAGAGCCGCCGCCGCTGCTGTTCTGTTGACGTTCCGTTAACGGCTGGTCGCCTGCGTCGCAGCTGCCGACCCTCGCGGTCAGCGGTCAACGCCCAGTGTCAAATCAGCGGCCATCGGTGTCTCTCTACCTCTGGTCAATAGTCACACGATATGGCAACAATTGATGACCGGGGGGACGCGTGTTGTGCCGCTGTGTTGGCCACGGCGGCACAACAGCGCCTGAGGTCAGCGACTGACCGACGCGCATATTCTCGATAATCGACAGCGGCGTGCGTGCGTGCGACGATGGCTGGGCGATAGCTTTTGTCGGCGTCGTTCGCCGCCTTCCGCCATCTTTCGCGCGTTGGTGCCGTCTCTAGTCGCTTTTCTCGCCATTAATCTTTTTCGCCGTAACAACTGCCCGCATCGTCTACATACTCACTGTCCACCCATCGTCTCCCCCGTGTCCGCGCGCGCGCTTTGAGTGCGACGGTTTCCCTCTTGTTGAGTGCCCGATCGATTTCAACGTTTCCGCCTTCCTTCTGGTCGGTCCAGCCCGGCTCACGCGTTCTTTACGCGCGAGTCTTTGATGACTCGCGTTCAACCGTGCCGACGCTCTCATAACGGCGCCAGTTCTAATTCACGGCACGGCGCTCGCATAGTTTTTGCGCCTACATTATCTGTATGCGCGTTGATCGCTGACCGATGATTTCGCCGACAAATCGGCTTGTTAGAGGCGCGCGGACGCTGACGCGCTTCGCGATTCGTAAACATTGACGCCCTTTGAAGTTTCGAAGCTTTGATGATCTTCGAGAAAACTCTTTCATTTGCAGATTCCATCTGATATTCGCTTCGGCTGAACTGCGCGCTAATCGAACGAAATTTGTTAATCTGTCTCTGTGTTGAGAGGATAGCTCGCTAAGGGAACAGATCATCGAAAATGCAGTACTCCGGTCTACAGGTGCTCGCCTGGATGCTGTTGCTTGTCGGCACGGGTGCGCTCGTCGCCTCGATCGCCACCGACTACTGGTCCGTCCACGAGATGCCCGTCATTGGACGTAAGCCATCTTTTCTTATCTTCCACTTTTCTCCCTTCCTTATGAGTAATTTCAAAATCATCTAAAGCAAGCACAATTTGAATGCCTGCACTCTCTTTTAATATTCAACTTCTGGTTACTATGATAGGCTTTTCAGCAGATTCTTTCACTGCGTATCGAGCATTCGGTTGTTTATGCAGCGCACAGTTAACCACATAAAATTGAATATTAGCGCGAAAAGGGAAGATTAACGATGCATATTTAATTAAACAACCCTCGTAAATGATGCATAACGTTTAATTTGATGGTCTAGCTCATTTCGCTTGGTAGAGCTCGTGGTATTATAATAATTACACTGACCCGTACGGAATGTTACTACAGAGAAGTAAGGGGGGTAATATGCTGTCGAAGAACGTCTTGTTCGGGCGATTGCAAAGCACATATATGATGATAATGGTATTGCAGAAAGCGTAGTGATGCATCGAGGACTGCTGCGTCAGTGCACTCGCGCGGAAGTGCTCGCATTCTACAAGCACGACTGCACCAACCGTTGGTCTGAGCTCGTCGATGAGGTCCGCAAGCTCGACGATGGCGGTCAGTTCACTCTCAGCCGCCAGAATATGAAAGGTACGCTTTGTTTGCGGGTTGTATATAACACTGAGACTCTTCATTTCCCCGAAATTTTCATCTCTCTTTGCTTTCGTCCTTGAAACTCTTCCTCCCTGTTATGGTTATAGTTCATTGTCGCGTGAACGTGACGAGGTGGTTGAGTACGCATGGCTATTAGAACTAGTCGTCTTAATCGGCATTATTTTGTAATTCCGAGGTCTATATTTTACATTTACACCTTGAATTAATCTACTTCAAACCGCGTGTATCGCATTTATTCAGAGAAAACGCTAGAAAATAGCTATCAAATTTTGCTGAATTAAGTTAATTAAATGAACGTTGTAGTTAAACCCGAGTAAAAGAGAGTGCACATAATGCTCTTATAGCTGGATAGCTTGAGCGTGTTAGCATAATCCAGGGGAAATCGAAAATATTGTCTACTATCTAGATTCTCCTGTCCCTGATGAACAATGCGCTAATTCCTAAGTCAAAACGATAAAACTAAAGCAAAATTTTTACATTTGCGTAAGACTGAAATCGAATACATTGACTGTCTTAAATCAATTCTTCAAGCGCTCGCGTTGCATTTCTGTAAGCGGATTCCTGCTTTCAGCGGGGAAACGGACAAATCGCGACATGATATTTTTGCGACCATTCGCGACATTACGTATATCGCGAATTGTCGCATTGATTTCACGAAATGTCGCGTATTGTCGCAAAAATATCATGTCGCGAATTTCCGTGTCGCGAGTTACCATGTCATCCTTTCAGCGTTCGAGATCATCACGGTGGCGCTGATTGGACTCTCGGTGGTTGTGGCTGCCCTGACACTGCTCTTCGGTCCCTGCACCTGCCACAAGTGCGGCTGCTGCGTCACTTTCTGGGTGCTCCTGTCAGGTATTCGCGCCTTCCTTTCGCTTTTGAAATGTCTTCTCAGCTGCTCTGCTGTTAGGCGTCGAAATTCGAAAATTTCGTAACACGTGGGCGCAGCTTCTATGATTGATTATTACCATGGAGACATTTTTAATTGTTCGCTTTTGCGTTGCGAAATGTAGGGGGTTTTGAGGTATTTTCGAGGCGTAATGATGTCTCGACGGCGATGATTATCATGCGAGACCGTTTAGCGCTGTTTTGATGGGAAACGCTTGCGTCAAGGTTAGGCAAAAGTAATGAGACGCAGCAAAACCAAGGGGCGCCTCAGGTAAACGCACGACGCATAATTCGCGTTTGACATCGTGAAAAATCATTGTGCGATGGCAATTCGTTGACATGGCGCCTGATCATAGGGTCAGTGACATCATTTTCACCTGAATTTTAAGGGCAATTCCGGTTATCTCTAGCTGAAAGGAATGTACGTCATACATTGTCATAGGTAACTGAAAAGAATACTCGGTACACACTCCTTTCACCTAGAGGTGACTGAGATTCTTAAAATAGTACACAGCGGCACTCCGCGCTATGCTTTATAAAAGAGTTAAGTATTACTTGAATTCGAAACAATGCAGGACACGATTAAGTTACCACTCCAAATTGTCAGCCGTGGCCCTGCTCAACGTCGATCACCTTTACGAATGTGTCAAAGAACCGCGATTCCTAGACGCGCATTCCTTTATTAAAACTAACGTTAGTGAATGCCTCGTCAACGGCGCAGCGTTGATTGACATTCTCTCTCTGCTGACACTTCTTTGCTTCTCGTCAATTTAAAGCAGCGCTGAAGCTCCAACCCCTACCCACCATCCGCCCCCTTACATTCCCCACTGGATTTTCTCAAAAATACACCTACTGCATAGCCAGTTTTCAAGAGCCTGCGCAACGAATTATAATGACATCTTTAATGATTGCACTTAAGCTCACGCGATAGCGTGCATTGAGCGTTGCGTCTATCATTGCAAAAAGTTGCTTTGAATTGATTCTTTGAAAACCGTGTCGCTTCTCGAGAACATACTAGAGGGACCGATCCTATAAACTATGGCAATTAAAGAATGCCGGAATAGCAAGCGTGGTGCATGCGGAGGAAAGAGGAAATGACGAGGAAATAGCAAATCGCGGCGCAATCAGCTATAATTTTATGAAGTAGCGCTAGGGGGTGTATAATAGATTGATTTCATATCGCGTACTTTAGCTAAAGTCGCACTTTGCGGGTACTCTCTAGTACTGCATTAAGTACATCTTTAGCTAAAGTACGCGATATGAAACCGGTCCAATGAGAGAAGCGGCGATATGATTGAATGCTAATTTCAGCGGTGTGCTCGGCGACCGCGATCGGACTGTACGCGTACTACACGGTGCATGGCGAGACGATGACGCTCAACATCCTCGGACAGACCGTTAGCACCCAGATCAACGAGGACCGTCTGGTTCGTTTTTCGCTTTTTACTCATGCTGTAAGGGGGGACGGGGAATTTCGGGGATGAGGATTTCGGGGACGTGGAATATTCGGGGATGGGAAATCCCTGAGGACGGAGATGTCCCCGTTACAGCCCTACTTTTTACGATTTTGCTTTGACGATATTTCGATTTCATACGAATTTTCGCCGTCATCTGCTTTTGTTTTCGAGACAATTCTCGTTTCCTAATGTCGACGTGTCTGTTGTAGTTAAACTCGGGAATTAGGCTACTGTATATTTTCATATATACGATTTTCGCTTAAATCTCTATATCAATAGCATAGTTTGTTGAAACTTTGAATGAAAGGCGTCCGATTTGAAAACGGAAATTATATGAGCCCTGCACCCGCGTACTTGCGAATGATTCTGCGGGTTAATTTGAGACAAGCGCCTAACGCGAGCGCATATATATTTAACTTCTCAGCGAGACCTTCCACTCACATGCCTAATTAGAGCAAGAAGCTAAATTTAGTACGGTGATAACTAAGCGTTAGAGGATAAATATAATGTGCTCGTGTTTGGCGTGTGTTAATTTGAAATACTTTCTATCGTCCATGAGCTGTTTATGCGATCTTTTCGAATGAAACGTGCGATAGTATAATGCGATAAGTCTCAAAATATTTCGCGGAATTACTCATCGGAGCTTATATTGAGAAAATCGATATACGTCATTATCAATAGGTTAGTCCGCTGCTATATTGATAACGACCTCTTATTTCGGGATTGCTCATTATAACTCACGGCGACCTAGGGGAATACGACTTCTGTTTGACACGAATTTTCCTAAAAATAGAAGTAGAGAGTGTACGTGCCATGACAATGAGATAGTAGTCAAAATTTCTTAGTCAGTTACAAAGAGCCCCAGGGAACACCGTAGCACCCATAGTATCAAGAACTAAATTGAGCACGTTCATTGCTACGTTCACACTATTAATCGCTATCGCTACGAGACCAGTACTTCATCTCCTTGTTACTGCTCAAGAAGTTAAGGCGTTTGATTGCGTGCGTATGTTGTGACAGTGAGATAACATAAAGCCGATTAAATACAATGAAACCTGGATAAGTGCACTTATTTTCATAGCTCGAACTTTTTCGCCCTATGTTTTGTACATGATCCAAACCCGGACATGTGCACGAAATTTTCTTGCCGGATCGATGTGCACTTATTCGGGTTTCACTGTATATCTTTGCCTGTTTCAGGACAACCTGGCGTGGTCTTTCTACCTGGCGGTCGGCGGCTGCGTCTGCCAGATCCTCTCTGGCCTGTTCTTCGGCTGCGCTCGCGCGCGCACCCATTCGTACTCCCACACGATCTAATTGAAGAACCCTTCTGCGGCGAAGGACACCTCGCGCTCATTTTCTCTTTCCTCCCTTGCTTTATTTGCTCTCAACGAAGAATCTGAAGTTCCGTATTTTTTCTAATTATCATGGAAGTCTTTTAATACCCTGATTCTAATCTCATTCGCTTTTTCTCACAGCGAATATGATGCTGCTTGTCAAAGAAAGTCTCTTTGACACGCTTTGTTTCAAATTTCTTGAATCAGAACTGCGACCACCCCCCTAGCACTTGGAAAATGTCCCGTAGATTGTTGTTGGCTACGTTTGACAATGTTGCTGGTGGTACGGTAGTTATGATACAAATTGAAATGATTTCCAGGTCGCTTGTCATGCGTGGCTAATAAAAATCTATGGTACATTACTGAGAGGTAGGTATGACCGCGATTCTCCTTTAAGGAACCATTTTTAAAAAAGTTACTAATCAATTCGTGGTTAACGAGAGAGCGTATGTCTGCCATTCCATTAGAAAAAATACGGTTGCTTATTAATCTCTGGCTTATATTCATCGCCTCTCATTTAATTTGTTCGTGCACTTTCATGTCTGTCACACCCTTTGATGCCATAAGTCGTGGCTAAGTCACAGCCTGCTGCTAACGAGGTCTATATCTCAATTCGTTGTTTTTGTATCCGGCTCACTTTCAGCTAATCTCGCATTATTGTCGCGTTTTTGCCGTTGTTTCTGTACTAAAGTGTTTTGCCATTGACGGGATTACGTTCCACGGTACGCAATATTGCCGTTGAAAACTGCCGTTTCGCAAACATATCGAAAAGCGAACCATCGACGATTTCTTGGGCGCAGTCGTCTTCGTGTCTTTGAAACTTGTATCTTCTTGCAAGACTGTTGTTTCGCGGGGTTACCTGTCCGTCCGAGGATCATTGCTCGATTCACACCCAACTGTATATATTCCCGCCGTTCAGGGATTAAGCCCTTTGTTTCGTCGCACGCGATGGTCGTTCGTTATTATCTCTCGCAGTGATTGAATTCACGTTACTGATTAAGTCTGTTCGCGAAATAAAGTTTTTCAAGTGCTTCGTTCACGATTTGCATTATGCGGAGGGGCTGTATTGAATAGGGGTAAAACGAATCCCGAAATAACAATTCCGTCGGTTGATTTTAATGCAATTTCAATTCCGGTTCTCAAAAGTGTCTCACAGCAGGATTTCAATTTCAATCCTTAATAGTGAAGATTCTTTTTTGATTCGATTGCGCAGTTGAAATCGTAACATCAGCACCAGTACTGAGCTGAGCCAGGCAGCGCATCTTCTCGGGACACACAATTCGATGGGGGGCGTGCAATATCATAGCCTATTTGAAGTAGCTTTTTGGCTCATGTTACCCCTAGACTCGACTTGCGAAGCCGCGCAATCGAAAGTCGGCAACTCGCACTGGCACGGCGGCTCTAAGCTATCTGTCGTTGTCGACGCGAGAGTTTGTTTTGTGCCGAGCCGGTTTCGGATATTTGTTGCTGCACTCGAGTTGTTTACCATGTGGATCCTCTTGTACTATACTTTCCTGCTCATCGTACAGCCTGTTACTTCAGCAATTGAGCACCTTTGCGGATATCGAGTGAGGAGTGGCCGGTTGTTGGCGCCGGATACGGCCACCTGTTGGCAAATTGGCGCGAATTTCGTAAATTCAGTTCGTTTGTTACGCTGTCGATTCTCTCGTCGGGCCAGGGGGGCTGACAAAATGTGCGGCGACGAGTACGGATCAGTTGAGAGAAAGCGTGTCCGAGTCGATGAGTACACACGTGGGAAAGGTTGATTAGGAGGGGGGCCGCCGCGAATCGAACGAGTGCACCGGCGCTCCCGTGGGAATCGTGGGGCGCATCCGGGGACGCCGGTTTGGCGCAACGGCGAATCGGCGCGCCGACCGCACATTCCAATCGCCCGCCGGTCGACGCCGATTGCCGCATGAACAGGAAGCGCTTTGTCGGCACGACGCGTCGATTGAGCGGCGAGAAGGAGAGGGAGGAGGAATGGCGAGTGACGGCGGCGGCGGCCGGGCCACCGCCAATCGAGGTAGGTGGAGACGCACCGACCTTGGCCAGCGGTTCCCTCGATCGAACAATGCGCGTGGCGGGCCATTGTGACTCGTCGTGTCCTCCGTCGATCGTCTTCGCCGGCGTTCTTCGCCCCGGGCTGGCCGTCCTCGGCCGCCGCCACTGATCCCCGGCTGATCGTGCTCGCTCGATTGTTTGTGCAATTTCCGCGCTGTTTGCGAGACGCAACTCGGCCGAGCCCGACGGGCCCGAAGGTGAACGAGCGTCTTGAGCTGTGGTAAGCGAAACGGCCGATTCCCAGCGCTGTGTTGCGCGGACAGGCACGGTCTAGCGCTCGACCGGTCAGCACGGAGCTTTGTGCGACGCCGCCAAGGCAAACAGCCATGTCAAACCGCCAGCGGCGGCTTTGCGCTTTTTCCCTCTCCACAATCGAGCGCAGCAGACTAAGCGCTGGTGGTCACTGGTCGTGGCTGATCGCGGCTCGCTCGCTGATCTCCCCCCCCTCGCCGCCCTCCTCCGTAAACCTGATCTTTTGCGTTTTCAATTGCCGCGTTTTTTCCCCCTCTCAGCTTCAATTGCATCGAGGTCCTTATGTCGCCGCTGGCCGATGAGCCGCACTCGCTGACGTTCGTCGTCGAAGTGGCGGTGGCACTGATTCAGATGTTTGTTTGGGCCACCGCCGTCTCTCTCTCTCTCTCTCGCTCTTTCTCTTTGCGCGCGCGACATTGCTCGTTTGTCTGCCGCACGCACGATCGTGTTTTTGCGCCCGCAGACGATGACGACCGCGTCAAAGTTGCCGATGCCCATCAGCGATAGCACGTCGATTGTGACTTTTCCGAAAGTGGTGGGCGGATCGGTAGATGGTTGTCCGATTCGAGTGGTCGGCGCATGACCAGCGGCCGCGCCGACGCCTACTTGCCTCGTTCTGCGCCGACCGCCCACTGCGAGCCGAACAAGGCGAGCGGTCGTTTCGAGCGCGTGGCGTCGCCGTCGTCGTCGCCGTCGACCGGCCGGCTGATTCTTTGATCAGTTGCAGACCCGAGCGGCGGGAGGGCCGCCACTGCGTTGGACATCCGTTGCGCCGTTTTTGCACACGGCCGACTAGCAGTCGCGCCTTTCGCCATTCATTGTGTCAGCGTGCGCGGCCTTGGCGAATCTCCCTTCTCTCTCGCTCTCTCTCTTTCTCTGTCTGTACGTATGCAGCAATGCGGAGCCATTTCTGGCGCTGCTCGCTGGCTCGCTTCGTCATGCGACCGTCTGTCGGCCCTCATGTCGACGGCGGCGACGGCGGTATGCGCCACCGACATACACCGCCGTCGACATGCCCGGTCCACCGCCGGACTCGGACAGATTGGACCGCCGAATTGAACCGCTGGCCGATTACGCGCGCTCGAATTGGATTGCGAGTCATTGGCAAAGGTCGAACGGGACTGCTGAAGGAGGAATAGAATTTCACGCTATTGAATTTGACAATAATTGAGCGCCGATGACAGAGCGAATGGCGTTTTGGCCGCCGGCGACGGCGGCGGTGGCGTCGGCGTCGGCGGTTGAGTCGTCGATGAGTGGGACGAGTTTATAGCGCGTCGATGCGTTGGCCGAGCGTTTTCGTGGGCGAAGGCCAGTGGTCGGAGTCGTCGGCGGTCGGCTGTGGACGCGCCATCTCTGAAGTGCACTCGAATTACTGAGCGCGCAGCACTTGCGCCCTCCGGCGACCCCTCGTCGATCGGGCGGCTGCCGCGCACTCGCCACACTGACCATCTCTCAACGGCTCGCGATCCTTCCTCGTTCTAAGCCAAATCGCCCTTCGTTAATCATCGCCGTTCAGGCAGCCCCGCTAGTTTACTAGGCCGCCGCGGTGTCGTGAGCGTCTCAACGCTATTCCCTCTCGGCCCACCGGCATCGACTGTTTAGCCCCTTTTTCAGCTCTCCCGCCGCGCTCGGCTCCATCAGCGGCGGCGTTCGGGAAGAGGAAGTGTTGGCGACGAAGGAGCCGACTGTCATCATCGTCGTCGTCGTCGTCGTCATCGTCGTCGTCATCGCCTCTCCTTTGCCGCCAGAAAATGACCGATGTGGTCGAGCCGACCTATGCGTCGCGTCCGCCGCCGCCGTACCGCGAGCGGTAAGTTAGTGATGGTCACTGGCTGGACAGAGGGACAGGGGAGGGCGGCATGATACCGTCGGTGGGATTGGGTTGAGTGTACATGAGCGGATGCAATGAGGCGCACCCGAAGGTCGCGTGGCTCCATTTCGGGCGTCAGTGAAAGGTGCGCTGTCGCATTACGACCCACCGTCAGAAGGACACGGGACACTGCCGGCGGACCGCCTGAAACTGGTCGACGGTGTGCGATTGGCCGTTGGTTCGCGCCCGAGCGGTAATCGGCCCACGACGAGCTGCGCCTCGTCGCGGATCGAGCGCGATCGCCGAATGGGCGGCGGCCGATAGGACCATTCGCTTGCTGGCCCCGATCAGACCTTGTTCGTTCGACCGTCGCTCCGTTCGCCTCCTCCTCCTCCTCTGTCATTCCTCTCCATGCGATCTTTTGCCCTGTAATGGTGACCGTCGTCGAATCGAATAGTGACAATTTTAGCTTTCCCGAAGGCCGCGATCGCCTCTTGGCGCTCTCTGAAAACAAGCCTTCTGAAATCGGCGTCGGTGGTGGTGGTGGTGGCAGCAGCGTTGTTGGATCGTCCATTATTTCTTCATCGAAGCCGCCACGAATGGGTCTGCGCGCCAACCAGAAGACGTCGCGGTCGACCAGCGTGCTGCGACCGACGGCGATTTATGCGAGCGAGCAGAGTCTACCCGACCGTCTGACGCAAGCCCTGAAAGGACTATCCAGCTCGCTGCGTCCTACCGGCGTCGCTCACAGCGCCAGTAGTTCATCGCCTTTCAAAAAAGTATGCTGTCTTTGAATGAGATGGTCAAATTGTGCGCCCATTCCCTCCAGTTTCAGCAGCAATCGAGCAGCGGGATGGTAGCTGCCGACGACGTCGTCTACTTTCCTTCGGCCGACCTGTACAGAAAGCGCAATACTACGTCGGTCATTCCTGCGTCGGGCTCGAGTTGCGAGTGTGTCAATGTATGTGATTTACGATTACTTACGAGTGCGTACCATCGAGCTGAATCACCACAACCATTCGGGCTCATCGGTTACGCGCGTTTATGAGTGGCCAGGCATGAATGCAAGGGCGTGTTTTGCAGAGCACTGTGCCAGCCGGCCGACCCACGGCGGAGACGCCGCCTAAAATTGCTCACGGCGTCAACAGCCTCGACCAGCTGCGTCAGCTCTACAAGAGCGCTCCCGACTTCGGCAGTTTGACCGGCGCTACTCAGGCCAGCAACGACCGGACGTCGTCGTCCGTCACGAAGCAGAACAACCGCCGCAGTGCCTATATCGCTTCAAGGTGCGTTCATTTCCCATACACTTATCGAACGGTCGAATGAGAGGCCGCGCCCGTCCTCAGAGGCGTTCCGAGGACGTCGGTTGCGGGCACCGGCGCGTCTCTCCACTGACTTTCTCCCTCGGGGCAATGTGATGGGATGCGATGGTAATTGCGACGAAATGCGCCAATTCGCCCCCCTCCCCCACCCGCGACGCTGTGTATGCATTTTAGTTCGAGGCGCCGTGAGGGTTGTCGGTCGTTCCTCTTCATAATTTAGTAGGTCATCACGCTGACCATCACACTGACCGTGCGGCTATCATTGCAGTTTGGTGGCAGCGCCTCCGCCGTCGCCGCCGCAGTACGCCAACCTGAACGACTTGAGAATGGCGTCGACGGAGTCGTTCTCGGCGCAGTCGCCGACGGACAGCGGCTATCGCTCGGCGCCGCGCCACCTGGACGCCGAACCGACTAGCAATAACTCGACCGGCGTCGATGGACAGGCGTCGTTGACGACGATCGTACGCGTCAACGGCTCGCCCAGTCAACCCCAGAAACTGTACAATGGCTCGCTCGATAACACCTCTTCGACTCGCAGTTCTCACAGCGGCGTCCGGTTGGTTCATCGCCAGCCGACCAGCGCCAGCAAAGTGGCGCGCAAAATGCGATCGAATACGGCCGCGAATGGCAGTCTCGACACCATCAACACCAACGTTTCTTTGTCCGAAGAGTTCTCTTTGGAACGTTGTCCGAAGTTGATTGAAGTCGACCGGTACGTGAAGTTTAATCGCAGATAATTACTTAAAATAACACCTAATGTCACGTTAATCCGTTTATTGTTACGGACTAGTTTTGAACGACGTTACAATGGGTGTAGTAGTTATAGACGTGATTATGCCCTAGTTCATGGTCTGTGATTAATAGGAACAAACACATGCGATTAGTGTAAACAATTTTTCAGCATTCCGTGGAACGATCGTGATGTCGTAGCAGTGCTTCAACGGGGACGCACCAAAGAACTAGTGCATCGAATATCGGTGGACGTTGTGCCAAAACTTACCTACGTATTGCAACGACCGTTAATTCGGCTATCACGCGAGCTGCAACGTTTGAGTGCCAACTATGGAAAGTGTACCAAGCATGATGTGCGAACGGCTGTCAAGGTATGCGACGAGTAGCAATTTTTGGGAGATGGTCAGATGTAGATAGATGTTTGGAATCGCTCAACTTGAGCTATTCCGACTGTATACCATTTTTACTATAAGAAGACACTTCCACTTTAAAGAGAATATTTTCGTATCAACTGAACTGGGAAAACGCCTTTTCTGAAGTGAAAAATGGTCATTTTGAGATGGAAAACGTCCCTTTTGATTTGAAAAGTGTCCTTATTGAAATAGGGACGGTATAGATCGAAACTTGAAAACCGCCAGGTTAAGCTGTGGTGTAAAAATGTTTTTAAGTTGACTGTTTTACACTGTTACAACCGATGTTTATATCTTGTATGCCTACAGATTGTGCTGACCGGCTCGACGGCGGAAAGCTGCGTGACGGCGGGCATCCAAGCGACGTCGCTTTACGCGATGAGCGGCGCCGAGGCGTTGCGCCAGAGTCAGAGCCGACGGGCGAATTTGCGCTTCTCCGTAGGCAAGTTCCACCGCTGGATGGTCGACATGCAGATCGCCGGCTGCGTCTCCGAGCTCGCCGCCGTCTTCATGACCGCCGTCGTCGAATGTCTCCTCGAGGAGTTGGTCCTCGCCTGCGTCCCCTCCTCCTCTTCTTCCACCACCGCCACTGCCGGTCAGTATGGTTTGTTATCTGCGACCTCGTCGATTGCCCCCTTTCCTTTGGTGACCTGTCCGTATGTCTATTGTGCTGGGCGTTGTAGACGGAGCGCGGTCGACCGTGTCAGCGACGGATTTGCGTGATGACGACCCGATGCTCAATGCCGACTCTTTCGACGCGACTCTGGCCGACTCGGCGCAATTGTGGGGCGTCATGCAGCCTTACGAACACTTGATCAGCTGTCGAACGGCGAACGGTACAAACAAGCTTGGGCGGGGCTTAGATATTCTAAGAGGCTATTCTCGACGATTACAGGTGTCGTGTGTTTGCCGCAAGCGATTAATAATTACTCACGCAATCCGTGGCACGGTGAGGCGGTGTCGAAGACGGTGGAGCAGTGCCTCTTGGCCATGTGCGTCGGTAGCGTGCCCGAGTTGGGCGACTTGATCAGCCGCGTAGCTCGCGTCGATGAAAGCAAGCACAAGTGCTCGTGGGACAAGGAGGCGCTCGAAGCTTTATTTTACTTCATGCGCTGTTCGCAGTTGGAACACCAGCAGCAGCAGCAGCAGCAAAATGGCCAGGCGCCGAGCATGTCTTTCGCTCATGAAAGGTACTGTGGGTTGTCGACGGCGCACGATACTACTGCAAATTATATTGATCTGTACAGTCCCGTTCGTAAGTACCGCGGAAAAGACAGCGCGGGGTGCACATTTAAAAAAGACTTGCGACGATCCGGAAAATGCGCGGATGAATATGGACAGTCTGCGCACGTCCAGGCGGGCGTGTCCTAGGCAGTNCCGACTTCTTTTATTCAGGTCACCGAAATCGTGCGGACGAACCAATGTCGCTGAAAGACTTTTTGGCGGAAGGCGGACAGAGTCCACGGCGGCGAGAGCAGCTGAACAACATGGACTCGCTGAGCAGTAGCGGTTCGTCACCTCTGCCAGGCCTCAATCTGACCAAGTCGCAGCAGCGCTCATTGCACGAGGCGATGTACTATGCGGCGGAGAGCGGTCATTTAGACATCGCGGTCGATCTGAGAAATCTCGGTAGGGTTTTTGGCGAAATTTTTACTCTGCGCATACCTGACGCTAACAATTGACCGGTCGCACACTCGCTTAGTTTAGTAATCGTTAAAAGGCAACTACGGTCTGCTCTTCTTCTCCAAAATGAATGTACCGTAGATTGTTGTTAGCTACATATGACAAGACTACTAAGTGCTAGCTAATTACGGTATAAACGGATATCATTTGCAGCCAGTTTGTGATACGCTCCTAAAAAATGTATACAATATTCGCGACAGCTTGGAATGAGCACGGTTTCTCTTTATCGATACTGAGCGCATTGCTTCATAGTGGACTAGGGAATTATTAAACGTACCAAGAGTTATGAAAACGATTGTGCAAGTGGTTGAAAGTTCGTATGCACAACTCTTTATTATAACAAGCACAATTTGCAGGCGTGGGATGGAATGCGCATACATGGACGCAATGTCTGAAGGCGGCTCACGAACAGAAGCGGAGGACGGCGGTGGCGGCGTTGCTGGCCGATTTCGGCACGCGCCTTGCCGACGAGCTAACGACCGACGCCATCGACGACGGCGTGCCGTTGCTGTTCGACATCCTGCGCGTGGAGTGCAAGATGGCGGATGGCGATCCGACTCCGTGCGCAGCAATCGTCTCGCGACTTTATGGCCGTTGGGATCGACGGGTGGATTCGGCGTTGTCTTCGCAGTCGAATCCATCGGGCCGGGCAGTCATCGATCCGCGATACGTTAACAATTCGGAACTCTCCGATGTGCGCTTCAAAATCGAAGGACGCATCTTCTACGCTCATCGCATCGTGCTTGTCAACGCGTCGTCCGAGTTCAAGCAGTTGCTCGACGAAGCGCACGGAGATGTGGAACTCGACGACATGAACTATCAGGTTTTCGAGGTAAGCACATTTTTCATGTTTTTGGGCCGCCCTTTACGACCGTTTCGTACATACGCCCGTTCCGTACCATTATATATTTTGCGTATGCATTCAAAGAATAGCGCTCGTTACCGGTGCGCCCCATGCTTTGTTTTACCTAGTACGCCTATACGGTAACATTATCATGCGGCAATAATCTGTTCGAGACTCTGCCGCGACCATGCCCACATGACATGAAGGCGATCGCGTGGTATTTGACAGCTAAAAATGAGCAGTTTTGCGTCATCCAAGCATAATTTAGAACAAAACTAAAAATTAATGTGAGTTAGATAATTGTAGCATTTCTCCCTAAAGAGTTCTTACTCTCTGAATCACGTCTGCCAGTTGTGACATTTTCAGATGTTGATGGATTACATGTACCGGGGAGGTGCGCCCATGAACCTCCAGCATGACTCGCTGTCCGTTCAGCTGCAGCTACTTGGTGCCGCTAGACGCTTCGGCGTTCATTCTCTTGTGCGCGACTGTCGCGTCGTCGTTCGCGATCAACTCTCCGATTCCAACTGTCTCGAAGTCTATCGCTTCGCTGCGGTAATTAAAATTACCTTATGCCCGAGTTGTCATATATTCTTAGCGGTTGACTGAATGTTAAGCCAACGGAACAAATTCATTTTCTCTATCGTTCAGTCTGCGCTGAATCTAAAAATAAATTTCAAAAGAACGAGATTCGCTGAAGGGTGTGAAAATATGAGCAAAACCTATTCAATGACGTGGATTACGTCAGCGCATTAGTACAAAATAGAGTCGATACGAAATTATCATTCTGTTACTGCAATTGGGTGTACAGCTGTACTGAGGTCCAAACAGTAGTTGAAAGTCTAGGTTATCAGGCGTTAACTGCACCCGGGCGTTGACTACATTTTAACGAAAAGCCCGACCATAGTTACATAACCTAAGCTTTACTCAAATGTCCGGCTGTGGCGGAGTGTACATGCGATTGCAAGTTGCGAATATTACGAAAGAGCATCCTTTTATTTCAGCAAAACTTTGTGGATACGCTCGTGGCCGATTGCGAAACGTACCTGCTCGAGAATCTTCCTGCGTTGGTCGAAGACCAGAATGTCCGTCGAGCGATTTACCATTCGGGGCGCGGTGGATGGCCCGACCTATGTGGTGGATTGGCTGCTCGATTGGCAGCCGCTTTAGATGTTCGCCTCAGCTCAAAGCGTGCTTGACTTTCCGTCGTTCTAAATTGCAATTATCCGCTCCGTTTGTTTGGTGCTGTCTGTGAGTTAAAATGGATATTGGTACTGTACAATCAGAGCCAATGCTTTCGCAAGTTATTGTTGTACGTCCAAGTATATGTGCATACATACCTGTTCATTTTCAGTAAAGTCGTCAATTATCAATCAATTGATCGAAATCAGCAAACAGTTATTACCGTCATCAGTTAGTGAAAATCAGTTTCCATTAATTGTCAGCTTATCCTGAGCGTTTCTGTATATTCGGAAATGACTTTTCCCGTCACGTCCCCGTCACGTCCCCGTACTCTAACGCTATCGGCGAAATGATCGAAAGTTTTGCAACGTCATAATCCACTGAAACTGCATGAAAAAGCACACTCAGATATACTTGTTACTTCCCAAAAATGTTATCGAACGCCTTCAGAAGATGACTCTGCAGTTGTGCTAATTGAGACAACCCCGCTGCCGGTCAATGCACTTCCTGTTCGACTGATGACAGTCTCGTGAAGCATAAGATCACCTAGGGTCCTCCAAGGCATATTACCAAAATTAGCAATCAACTANCTTTCAGTCAATGCACTTCCTGTTCGACTGATGACAGTCTCGTGAAGCATATGATCACCTAGGGTCCTCCAAGGCATATTACCAAAATTAGCAATCAACTATTGAGTATTTGTGCGTAGTTGAGAGCATTGACGCAATGACATCTGCTATGTTATTTTCTATATAAAGATCATATCGCCTACGCAAGTGTAACAAGTTCAATCCAAAAATGTTAATTCGAGTAATTGGTCTCTCCCGATTCCGAAATTGTTGTTTGAGAATCGGAATCAATCTTGTAGTGAGGAACTACTATCCTGGGAATAAATTTCAGAATCGTATTATAAGAAACTGCTATTTTGGGAATCTGAATCAGAATTGTATTTTAAGGAATGCCGTATAAGGGAATTGAAATCGGAATCGATGGATGGCATCACCATGTCGCTAACCTTTACATCTCTAATCAGCTGCAGACTTCTAAAATGTGTATGATGAAAGTCTGGATGACGTGTCTTCGTGCTTATTTTTTTGTTTCAATTACAAGCGACTGACGGAGGATAATGATGTGGAATAAGTATCTACGCTAAGTGTGATATGTGTAGTGCTATATTATTTACGGTTGAATATCCGATATTAAATATAGCGATGAAATATGTTTGAGATCGATGAGGAACAAATATCCAAAATTGTACATAGCTGAAGTCTCACGGCGCTAGAGTTTCCCCTATACAACTGACTCAAGAGAAGCTTTGTATGGTTACCGTGACAACGGCGGTTCGTAGCCGTGAGTTCATTTACTTAAGCATTGCTCCAGCGCTTATACAAGGCTGAACGACAATCTCATAACTGTGTCTCTTGTCTGTCAGCCGGCATCATCAAGCTGCTATTCCCAAGTCGAGAGAGGCGCCCGTTTTCGCTCCATCGCTTTTTATACGTAAGTAGGTGTCAAACGGCCGCGTCCACTTTAACTTTCGATTACTGCGGATGATTAGCAGTCAATAATTAACGGCCTTTTTGGGTCGAAGTGAAGCGCTATAGATTGTAGAGGAATTTTTCGATCAAGACGAGGGATCTTCGGATTGCTATGGGGGAAGGCAGTAGTGAGCCGTATGCTCCCGTTTAACCGTATTCATAAACTTCCAGATCCGTGTTGGATTCCACATTCTTGATCATATACTGGCCGGACAAAATGTCGGCTTCGGCACTTCCGACCTTTGACAATATGCTCTAAGAATACGAACTCTACAGCTTATTTTATGAAACTGTTGCAATTGCGGAATGACTATATTGCATGCGCGGTGATTGGTCATTTCCCGGTTATTTCTAATTGCTTCCGATTATCTGAATAATCGTCGCGCTTGCAATTCTGAAACCCCGTAATTTCACGTCTACATTAGTATGATGAAGTTGCTCTCAATTATAGCTGATATAATTTGGTAGCGAATGAGTTCTAATTGCGATGCCAACGTGAGAATTTGCCATCTTCAGATATAGTAAAGATGGGTGCGGCAGCGAGTAGCGCGGCTCATAAAAGTGACACTCCTTCGACACCCATCGAAAAGGCGGTTTCTCGAAGTATCGACCGTGAACTGGCGAAAGAGAAGATAGAAATGGCTAATGTATTCAAAATTCTCCTGCTCGGTTCGGTTTTACCTTTTTTTCATAATTTCTCATAAAGCGCTATGCTTTTTCAGGTGGCTCTGAGAGCGGAAAGACGACTATTTTCAAACAAATGCGGTTGGTCTTATTGGATGATTATAATATGTTAAACATGTCAAATAGATGAAACTTATTGCAATAATATTGCTTAGTTAATAACTCAACAGCCCTCTATTGCATGTTGTAAAACTATAGGAGTATTGATTCAAGGTTTTGAGGGGAAACGAGCGGTAATTATCAATTCTTTCTGCACTTGATATACGAAGAATAATTGCTTCAGTAATCTTCCTTTCAGCTTATTCCGTAACTTTTCTGTATTAGTCACACTTTGGCTTATAGGGTCTGAAAGGTTATTTCCAATCAGAATGTATGACAGAGAGATGGTAAAATTTTGCGACAGTCGATAATTGAGCACTATGGTATAATAATATGCCACATTTGTGCTACATAATCATGGCTTTTTTAAACTGACATCTGATTTCAACCAAAATTAACACAAGCCGTACTCTTTAAATTCTTATGGACTAAGTTTAGTTGAATTCTGAAGTGATATCTCGAGAAACATACCATTCACTAGAAAGACAATAAAATAGTGCAAAGAAGTCATATCCAGCGGATATGAACGTTTTTCGACTTAAAAATGCCGCTTATTTCCCATTAAAATATTACATTTTCGTGTAAAGGATATAATTTTTGAGTAGTTCGCTTTAAACACGGGAAGCAGCAACATTATCGAGATTTAGTCTATCACTGTTCGGCGTTAATATCAACCGACTGAACGAGGCTCGCGACGCCGTCTTCCTAATTTCTTGATAACTTCTGGAGCGAAAATTTATTCAGGGTTTAGGATTTAGCGCTCTTAAGGTTATATAAGACACACGAGCGCGATCATCTCAAAATTAATGAACGGACGTGCATTTGCCTCATTTCATTATCTCGATTTCGGTCTTTCTAGTAACTATTTGGTTTCTTCATGATCTCAATGATCTCAATGACATGATTACTTATGAGACTTGGTGAATAAAACTTAAGAGTTATTCTTCATTTTCGAAAACTTATAATCGGGTCAGAATGACAATGAAACATGGAATTCTTTATCGGATTATCCTGTATAGTAGTGTCCAACGTTCCACAAGCTAGCAGATGAATAAATGATGGTTCAACTACAGTGAAATTCGCTTATAACGATTTCGGTTATACTGGTTTTTCGCTTATACCGGTCAAGTTTAGTCGGTCCCAAAGCGTGTCTTCCCATACAAACGAGTTCGCTTATACCGGTATTTCGCTTATACCGGTCAAAAAGTGCCGGTCCCGCAAAAACCGCTATAAACGAATTTCACTGTATGTTCTTTTGAATGCTTTTACGGTACTTTTGAAAGGCCAATCGATTACTAATTTCTCTTGAATTGTGGATGGGGATTTTAGGATTTTGCACTTGGATGGATTCACGCGAGCTGATAAAATCAACTACCGTTATCAGATCCACTCAAACGCCGTTGACGCGCTAAACCAATTGGTCGAAGCATGTCAAAAGTTTCGCATCGTCCACGAAAGCTCTATTCAAGTCTTTCTATTTTTTAATTGCAATTTTTCAATACGAAATTCCTTTTGTTCATCTTTAGGGATATGTACGCGACTTTTTAAAGTTTCGTACGCAGACGAACAACGATCAGAACGACTACGAACTGCGATCCGATGTCGCCGACAAAATGCACCGGATTTGGATCAGCGGTCCTATTCAAATGGCTTATAAACGACGATGGGAATTTACTCTGCTCGATTCGGCCAAATAGTAAGCAACATTCAGTCATCTATGTGGCAAAGTGAAAGTGGGCGCCGACAATTGTGACTGTTGAGTTTATTTCAAATACTGCGTATTATATATGTACATTTCATTTATAACTATTTATGATACTCAGAACAGCCATTTCAAGCAAGTGTATGTCAGATGTACGTAAACGATACGATCCATCGGGGCCGAATCATTAAAACATGCCACACACGCAGGCACACTATTCAGGCAAGAATTCAGGCGCACCTATGCCTGCGCGTGTGGCGTGTCCAGAAAATTCGGCCCTGATGGGGCAGATCGTTGCGTTACGGTATGTCGCAGTAGAAAATTTTGACAATAATTCAGCAAAGCAGGCTGGCAGGATATTGATTCTTGCTCGATAATACGACGAGAAAGGAGTAGTTAGAAAGTACTTCAATTTTGTTGAGCGGTGGCCACCATCCTTCAACAATGCTTCTGTGTAATATAGTCTCGGTCAAAAGTTATATTAAAAGTATTAATGGCCTAAATGACTAGATGCAGCTCATGCGATAAATAAAAAGATCTCAACTTTTTGTCTTATTCTTGTAATTATTGACAATTGTAAGGCCACCGGAGACTGCTGCGGCATGCGGTAAAGCAAAGTTTAGGCCAAATTTTAATGCCGTGAACGTTTAATGCAGAATATGAGACAAACTTATTGATATTTGGAGGTTTTGGAAAACGTTTCCACCGCTCGTCACCCCAATTTGAGAAAGCCGATTTCATAAGAGGAACTGGATTCTGGATATAAAGCAATGAGAGTGCAGAGTAAACATTGAGTATTGTTTATAGAATGTTGAGAATATCTGTGCAAAAAGTCTCCTGAATAATAGCATGCGATGACGATCCTCTCTTTTCGCCCCATTTTCATGCGCGTAGCCGGTCATTAATTAAAAACGCAACTGTGCTCAACATAAAGAAACAACATTTTCAGTTTTCTCGATTCAATAAATCGAATATCAGAAAAAGACTATATGCCCACCACTCAAGATATTCTTCAATGTCGCTACCGTACAACGGGTATACACGAGATCAGCTTCATTTACAATGAGTTGGGCTTTCGGTAAGCTGATCTTTGATTTTTGGCAGTTTGCCGGTGTTTTTATAAGCAATTATTATTAGCATGGTGGATGTTGGCGGGCAGAAGTCAGAGCGTCGAAAATGGATTCACTGCTTCGATAATGTCAACATGGTATTGTTCATTATCGCCGCGAGCGATTATGATATGATGGATCCTGAGGAGACGAATCAGGTGAGTACGCCGTTTGTAGGTTGCTCGGCAATAAGGTCTCACTCTCCTTATTAACAAAAGATTGAAAATCAAGTTGAGACGAACATAAGTGCATTCGATGGCTTTGAATGCAAACGTCGTATTCGTTTCTTCTAAAATGAGCTCTAAACAGTCGAAAAATGTTCAGATTTTTAAATGTTATAGCGTTATACTATCTCGAAATTTGCACTAAAAATGATCAAGAACGCATTAGAATCCGTTTGACCTATATGAATTTGACAATATGAGCACATTTTTGATAATGAGGCCCAGTTCAAAAGGATCGCAGTCACTGCAATGTAAATATCGTTTCAAAGAATACTGTTGCAGAATCGACTGCTGCAAAACTTGGACATTTTCAAAACAATCGTACAGAGCGAGTACTTTCGCAGAGCGTCCATTGCGTTATTTATGAACAAGCACGACATTTTCGTCGAGAAACTCAAAAATGCATCGCTGAAAATCTGCTGGCCAAACTACATCGGTAACAATTGTTTTGTTTGAATAACGCGTTCTGGGGCCTATTCGTCGAAAACAAAAGTAAAATGAGAAATGGAAAATGGTCATCTTTTTTCGTTTTCGTCGGCGTTTGCTTTCGAGGAAGAAATCCCAATTGAAATAGTATAGTGAATCTCTCGCATATGTATGCTAAAAATTTTCTGCTGGTATAACAAAATTTTGCAATGATTACCATAATCGGAAATTCATTTGCTATGGAAACCAATATTTTGCATTTAGAGTGGGAAAATGAAAGTATTAAATGTGTACTAAGTCGCAGCAAAGACTTTCCACGACGATATCCAAACTTGGTTCTATAGCTCATTGAGCATATTGCGTATAAGAACAGTTTGAAAATGTGAGGGTGGCCAAATTTGAAAAGTTTTCTCGAAAAACGAGAATTCAGGAACTGGCATACTTTGTTCGTTTAAACAACGGCAATACTAATAGGCGTTCGCTTTTGTGCAGGAGACAACTCGATTGAGGACGCATCCGAGTTTATTACGCAGCAGTTCCAGAAGCACATGCCGGACAAAAAGAAATTCTTCGCCTTTGCGACGAACGCGACCGACACACGCAATATCGATTTGGTGTTCGGGTCGGCCGTGGCGCATATCGTCGATCAGAACCTCAAGGCGACCGGTCTACAAGAGTGACTTGTTCGCGTTACCTTTTCTTTCATTCATCTATAACAGGATAATTCAGTTGTTCAGGCGATCGCAAGATGTGTGTTGAGGGTCGTTGTGGGTATATCAAGGGATCACTTTCACAAAACTGCTGTAATTACGGCTGCTTCGAACGCAGTTGTGGACAGCGCACCGATTGGTTCAAGTCGACGCTGACGGAGAGAAACCTTCACTCTCACGCCAGAACCGACCAATCGATGCGCTTCCTACAATCGCGTTCGCTGCAGTTGTGATTACACTAGTTCTGTGAAGTGGACCCTTAGGCCAAGCGATAAGATTGACGCCTTCAGACATGGCAAACGCGCTGACGATGCGCAAAGTGCATGAGCGAAATCACCCCAAGGTCCGCACAGAGTTGAACTTGACGAATATGTGGGGTGCAGAGACGTCCAGCTTCTACCCCCCCCCTTCCCTCTCCCCCTCCAAGCACCGAACGAGCCCAGTTCCTTGGGCCCGCGGAAACGCTCAACCTCTCTCGCCCCCTGTCTTCTGATATTTTGAAATATTTATACCATTTGGTGGAACTTCAGTCAGCGAGGGTTACGCTTGTGCTCTTTCGGAATCCCTAGGCTGTTAACTACACGGTCTCTCTGATGATTCGATTTTTAAATGTATCCCCTATTGAGTGTGAGCGGCTTGGGGATGACATGTTTTTGTTTTCATTATGCTGAAGTAAAGGGGTCACTTCACTTAGCAACCGGAGGTGCATGGCTGTACATTGGGGGAAAATGCGCTATCTTTTTAAACTTTTTGTGACTTTGTGATAGTTTTTGGGCATAGAACATATCTGCAATACGACGAACCTGTATTTCAATAATTGATTGAGTCTAGCAAGGATCTCTACTTGTGATGTTACATATGTGTACATGAAAGAGAAAGGAATAATGAGCCGTAGTACTCAACATTTTTCGACAGTTTACGCTGAAATCGAGCTTCTGTTCCCCCTCGTGGCTATCAGGTTTGTACGCCATATTTAACCATCATCGTATGTTGGAACGTCGAGTTATTAACAAAATCTTTGTGAAACGGTAGACAAAATTCCTGTCCCCCCACATTGCTTGACCGAAATTAAAAATAAGTTTTGACTACATAATATAGCTTGTATTGCGTGACCCTTCGGTAGGACAGTTTCGCAAGGGCAAGCGGTGTTTTTCGTGGTAAAATGCACATTCTCATTGCAATGTTGTTGTTAAATGCGCGAATATGAAATAAAATGTTCTTTATATGCAGCGATATGAAAGCTAACTCATATNCAAGCGGTGTTTTTAGTGGTAAAATGCACATTCTCATTGCAATGTTGTTGTTAAATGCGCGAATATGAAATAAAATGTTCTTTATATGCAGCGATATGAAAGCTAACTCATATTCGATGAAAGCTATCGAAGGTATTACATACAAATTTGCCGCGTTGGCAGCGTGCAGCCCGGCTGTCAAGAGGGGCGATTGGTATGGCGCGCTTGACGGTCCATCAGCACAATGACAAGAGCAATATATGCGCAACGAGACGAGCCCTTCATTCGAGCGTAGCGAAGTGCCGCCGTTGTTCGTTATTGACGATGTATAATGCTCGCCGCTTTACGCGGATATTAGGCATGCACAAAGCTTGCTCGAACACTGCCGCATATATCAAAAGTACTCTTGATCTACTGCGCTGCGCGGTATGCTCTGCGTGTTATTGCATTGAATCATTTTCACGACAGTACTTTATGAATATTTCTCCCACGTGCAATTACTTATCGGGGCCTTTCACATTAGCCACGCGCGCGCATTTTGGTGCGGACGTACATTTTGCATGAAATTACTTATCCGTTATACAGCATTAGTCATTATGCGACCGAAATAACAGTTATTTTCACCGTGACGGATCATTTGAAATACCTGATGGGCAACTTACAAAAAAACGCCATCTATTGATACATCGGGCTCAAGCAGCTATAGACTGAATTCTGTCGTCCTATTACAGGTGTGTGATCATATAGTATTTCGTTTTGACTCTTAATGGCACGATTAATAAACAACACCGGAGTCAACACCAACAGGCCACTACGGAGACTACGGTAAATAATGTCTCTATTCATCACCATCGAGGCGGCGGCACTGACAGTACTTGCGAAAGCAGCAACGAGCAGACACATAGAGTATCACATGAAAAAGAACACAATGACTGAACCGGATACAACTTTCTGATTAGCTAGCTTCCTGTGTGGTCAGCATGCTGAACTATCTATACTCACGATGAATACACACCGAACGGGCAAATAGAATACACGAGCATAGAGAGCTCAAAGAGAAGAGAATCACTCATAAATCTTCCGTTTCTTTTTAGGCCTTCAGGTCGACACGCAAACGCACACGCACACGCACACGCCCTGTCTTGTATGACATCCCGACACGTAACATATCACAGCGTAGAGCAAGAAGCCAAAAGAGCGACAGTAGAGCGAATACATGTATCGTAATAATAATAATAATAATAATTCGGGTGCAGATGCCGCTGTACAACAAAAAAACGAATGGACAGTTGGGGCGCATTGCAGCGAACCGTCAGCTTATACACATGTGTCGAGAGAGAGAGAGAGAGAGAGAGAGAATAATATTCGGTAAGTACACCAGGATATGACAATCGAAAAATTAATGAGACCAGTATAACATCATTGCAACTTCTGAGAGCCGACAAACATAACGAATAGTGCACAATGAACGAAGGAAGGTCGAGAGGAGACAGACAGTTAGCCGTATATCAAGTACGGAGACATTATAGACAATATATGATCGGATCGATCTGATCTGGAGCGTCGAAATCGACGTACTCGAATCGAACTGACAGTCGCCTGCCGCCTACAAAGGGCTCAGCAAGGTTATCGTCGAAAATCGACGACGACGACGACACATGCGCGACCATATCCCAATAAAAGCTACGACATCGGTACACCGACTGGTAGGAAGTTGAAATGGACAATCGTAGCAATTCTTGGTAACCGATCGCAAAAGTCGTCATAGTGATCGTTCCACGATAACAATGCTGTGCCTTAAAAGCACGTCCCGTATATCGTCTCTTCTCTCCTTCGTCGGTCATAGGCGGTCAGTTGATAATCAGAGCGTGCCGCCGCCGAAGCCGCCGCCGCCGCCAGAGCGAGCTCCGCCGAGCGACGGACGGCGCACCTTTTGCTTGGAATGGACCTTGGTGTGACGCTTTCGCTCGTCGGATCGGGCGAACTTGCGACCGCAAACGTCGCAAGAGAAGGGTTTCTCGCCCGTATGCGTGCGAACGTGGGTTGTGAGGTGATCGCTGCGACTGAAGGCTCGCATGCAAATGCGGCACTGGAACGGCTTCATGCCCGTGTGAATGCGGATGTGACGCGTGAGCTCGTCGGACCGTGAGAATCGCCGATCGCAGTTGTCCACCGGACACTTGTAGGGTCGTTCATGTAGCGGCGTCTTCGTCTGCCGATTGGGGTACTTGCGCTGCTTGACCGCGGCCAGCTGCAACTTCGACCCGCCTCCGCTGCCCGACGACGACGCTCCTGGAAATGGTGACGACGACGACTGCGACGGCGAGTACTGCTGGCCGCCGAAGCCGCCCATCTGGACTCCCATCTGCGGCTGATAGTAATCGTCCATCGGCTCGGGCTTGGCGCGGAATTGCTGCGCATTCGCGCTGAAAGAAACATTTGTTAGCGCTCTATTGCAAACGTGCCGATTCACGCCGAGCAATTTACCTTGAGACGAATGGCTGCATGGTCGACTGACCGGCCGTGGTCATGGGCGAGTCGGCGGTGTAGGGGCAGGCAGAGTATTGCTGCTGCATGTGGGGCGGCGTCGGCGTATGACTAGACTGCGTCAGGTCGACGGCCATCGGCTGTTGCTGGCGATGGGGCGGCACGACGCTGTAGGTGACCTGCTGGTGCAGGTGATATTTCGACTGTTGTTGTGCGGGTGCCGAGTTGCTGCTGAGATTGAGCGGGGCGGCGCCGCCGGCGGAAGTCGAGTGAAATTCGCCCTGGATGCTGTTGACGGGGCTGGACGAGTGGGAGTACGAGCCAGTAACGGCGTGCGAGTACGGCGGCGGCGTAGGACGGACGCTTTGCGAGCGCTGAATCGACGAATCGGGTACAACCTGTAAGAACACGGCGGAAGTGAGGGCGTGCGGACATGAGCGAGCGACCGATCGACTGAGTCAGTGTTTACCTGCAGAAAGTCGCTATTTGACGAGGAGGTGGGCGGCTGAGATGACGATGACGATGACGAAACCGTACTGTGCTGGTGCGGCGACGGTTTTTGCTGTTGCTGCTCGGCCATCTTTCGCTGATCGCCCAGGATCTGCACGACGCGCTCCAAGTCCTGCGGCTGATTTGTAGTGGGCGTTTTGGTGATCTGCAGTTGGGGCAACGAGCCATAGTTCTTGGTGAGCGAGTTGAGCAACTGCTCAACGACGGGCGAGAACTGGAATAGCGCCGATGCACCGAGGCCTAAAAAATGAGCAGCATAGGCTTGGGACGATTGAAGCGATGACGAGTCGTCTTCGAAGTAGTAGATACCTGGAGAGTTGAGACTTTGCTGGCTGATATTGGTAGTGATGCTAGACTTGATGGTGATTTTGTGCGTCTCGGTGGGCGACGTGTTTGACGACTTGGCGCCCGTGCTGTCCTTACTGTCGCTGCTACTCGACGTCGACTGCTGCGGCGGCAGAGTCGCCGTCACCTCGATGTTGGCTGAAAAGATTTCACCATCAGCCAATGTTTGCTCGTCTGTCTCACTGGGGGACCGGTTCTGCGCTTGCTCATTCGCTCGGTGGCGACCAGAGTTGCATTAGCGCTTTGCACTTTTCCCCCTCTCTCTCTCGTCCAGCCGCGTCGCCCGCCGCGTTCTCTCCCCCCCTTGTGCTCGCTTTTCGCGCTGCGCCCAGTGTGAAAACACGCACGCAGGCAGGCAGAGAAGAGTTGCAGCGATCGTCGGTCGGTTCGAATGGCGGCGATGGGCGTTGTAAAGAAAGACGGCGACGTCGACGACGAGCGCGGCCGTCACATGCCCCGGAATAAAGACGGACGGGCCGGTTACTGACGTCATTGGACGAGAGTGTTGTTATCGCCGGCAAGTCGGTCTCGGCCGCTTATCGATCGGCGCGCCCTAGCAGGTTGGCTCGTCGGGTCGGGCCCGGCTGGCCGCCTAGCGCTATCGCCCTGTTCCGCCGCTGCCGCCGCTGGCTCCGCGCTCTCTACGCTCGACGAAGGCAGAGGCGGACTAAAAATTGCGTGGGCACGCAACAGCAGCAGCGCGTCCGTGCACAAGCGCCGACCGCCCACGGTCGGCGCTCTCGCATCCCCGTTATGAGTCGCGGCGTGTTGCTCAACTAATAACGGCGCTCGTTGCAAGTCGACGCTTCCGGCTCAAAGCCAGCCGGCGTATCGCATAACGCCCGCTAATAAAACGCAGCATTTACGTATCGCGCAACAACGGCATCCAAGCAACAAAGAAAGAGGCGCGTCGTCAAACGATGCCGCCGGCAACGACGACATCAAGGCAAGAGCGCGCGCGCGCGATCAGAGTCCGCAACGTACTTCCTCCCTCTTCCTTACAAACACACTCTCGTCGCCCACTCACCAGTAAGAAGCGGTTCATCGGAGCCGAAGAAAGCCTGAGAGGACAAGTTGTTGGGCGTATTGAGCGAGTTGCTCAGTCGCGGCGTGTTCAGCTCGTCGTTAATCGACAGGCTGCCCGACAGCGCCAGTTTGCTCGGCGACACAAGTCCGGTCGGAGTCTTGAGAACGAGCTCAGTCGGCGTCTTCAGACAGTCGTCGTCGAAGCGCAGACCGGCCGGCTTCGATCCGCCGAATGTGCTGATCGTTCTCAGCGAGGTAGTTGAGGAGGTGGTAGTTGTACTGGAGACAGTCAATGGCGAAACGGCGTTATTTCGCTTGGTCGACGTGGAGCTGACCAACTGCTCGCCAACCGTGGGTGCATCGGTGGCCGCATGAGCGGTGGCGACGGCGGACGAGGAGCGGGATTCGTCGAAAGAGGCTGGAGTCGGCGGCGAATAGTTGATATGCGGAGGGCGAGGAGCGTCCATAATCACCGAGCCGCCACTTTGAACCATTTCGCCCACTCGTCGACGAGCGTGGGGGGTGGGAGAGGGGACGAGGCAGATATCGCAGGTGATCGAAGTCGCCGGATCGCCCACGCCTTTCACAACTGGGCGCTTGTTCGATCAGGCGGCGGCCAACGCGTCGAGCGACGGACAGAACGAGTGGGGGACAGCCGGCTGGCAGGCAGGCGGACGGGCGGGTCGGCGGAGAACGCAGAGGCGGCACACCGAGCGGCGCTGCGAGCGGACGGCCGGCCAAACACTGACGGCGCGCAATGTTCTCAATGAGTAAGCGGCCGGTTTTATCAATGAACGCTGTCGGATCGATGTGGTCGCGTGACGGCGCCGACCGCCAATCGCCTGCTGCTGACGTCACAGCCGATTTACGCACGCGCCGGCCCCAATAAACAACGCCGCTGACGCGTCGCCTTCCAGCAAACAGTTTCTTCGCACAATGCCTCGATGCGGGCCGGTGATTCTTGACGATTTCGAAGATTCCAATGGTTTCGCTCTTTTATCGTCTTCTTCTTCGCCACTTTTTGCGCGTCTTTTGCGATTATACGAAGGCCGTACAGTACTCTAATGCCGACAAATGTTCGCTTGCGAGAGAAAAGGCGTAGGCGTTAAGACGGCGAACGAAGGCTGCGTCCAACCGGTATCGCAATGAGTCAGTTTCGTGCACAACATTGTCAAACACATTCTGGCCGCTCTTATCGCGCCGGAAGTCGACGGCGTATCATCGTACGACGTCGCCGTACTACTACTGCGCGTCGGTCGATTCTCCCGACGCCCACGCGCGCGCACGAACGCGCCGGTTGCTTTGCACCCAGTCATCGTCAACATCAATTCTGAGACGATGACATTGTTTGTCGAATGCGATCGATTAGGAGGCGTTCGCCAAAAGGGGCGATAAATGCGTAGTGAAGAGGCGTTTCATTCCTGGCGGGCAGTCATTTTTCAGAGACAGCTGAGCGTACGCGCCATGCAAGTGCGAGAGTACTACTCGACTATCAGTCGCCTACCGACACCCGGTGCACCCGTCGGTTCGTAAAGATTAGCCCATTGATCGAGGCGTAGTAAGAACAACATCTCATTAGCGGACTAGAGAGGACGGCGTGCGAAGCATATTATCAGTCGAACGACCACCTGTCATTACGTACTCGCCGTGAGCCGTCGCCAACAATGGGACTGGGCAAAAGCCTGCGAGCGAAGGAAGCATTTATCGCCCCCGTCCTACGGCTCATCGAGTTCGATGAAAAGCGACATTTGATTCTCATGAACTAACGCTATACGAGCAGCAGTCTCCTTTCGGCTGTTATTCGCATCGACGCGATCGCCGAGCAATTCGACGCCCTGATGACGTAGAAGACCAACTGAAAACAGAATAGGCACCTGTCTCTGCGAGTCGAACGATCTCTCATTCAATTCGACATCGAGGCTTACTTTCCAGAATTCAACTGATTCACACGTCGGAATAGGGCCGCATGAATCGCTGCTGCACACTCCCCTGCCAGGTTTGTTGTGGAAGTCATGTCGGATGGTTTGCTGACCCACTCAAAATGCATGTAGAATTTCGCATGTGGAACGTCGGGTGTTGTGACGTCGACAGGCACGCGGCATGAGTCAAAAGACGACGGGTGGGCTCCGACTAGTGACGTTGACAAACCGCCTACTCGCGTCAATTGGTCGATAGGGAGCTGATCGGCTACTGCGGAGGGCAACGGACCCACGGGTTCGAAGCAGGAAGAGCCGATCGGAGTGATCAAAATCGCACAACGAAGATAATCAGCGCATTCGCAGTCGGAAGTCCAATGTAGGTGGCCGACTATTCTGTCTCTATTCGGCATGTGAGCTGATGGGCGAATGTGACAAACAGACCACCCCCCGGCGACCAGTGACGACACTGACGGCGGAAGCTCACGTCAATGCATGCGCCCCATTAGCGGAAGAACACCGACGCTACGTCACTACTACCCGGCGGGCAGCTCCTTGCCGGCCATTCTCTTCCATGCACTAGTCGATTGTCTGCCGCGACGTTTGGCTTCCGTTGCCACGCTCCGCCGACCAATCCGATCAGTCCCATTCTTTCATGTCAGTGCACGCACAAGAGCAAATATCAATGATGATCTCACGGGCGATCGCCTACTTTTCATTCGCAACAATCGCAACATTGTCTTCGAAATGTGCTATACACATTTTTGAATGCCACAAATGTAGTCGCTGATTGTCACGAAAGCGCCACTGAGATGGACTTTGATATGCGCAAGTGACGTAGCACTGCCAGACACAGATGCTTTGAAAAAGGCGAAGTAAGCGTGCAAGAGCTGTCATCGTCCCAGTCGCGAACATTACGTGAATATTGTAAGGCAATGTTTAGCGAATTAATGCCAAACAGATTAGAGAGCAGTGAACAGATTAGAGAACAGGGAACAACTTACGACGTCAGGGATAGCCTACACGTCAGTGACGCAAGAAGAAGCGAAGCCCGTAAAGCGATCGGACGCGCTACACTTCTAATCTTATAGGGCTGCTACATTTCCCAGATTTACGCCGGTTTGACGCAAGAAGCCGCAGACAGAAATGAGAGCATCTCCGTCGAACAGTGCAACAACGCTTGATCGCCATTTGTCGTTCACTATCGGCGATTCATTCATATCCCTTGCGCGCTCATTCACTCCCACTGCTCACAGTTCGAATCGCCTTCGATCGGCACATTTCTCGCACGCATACAATGGAACAGTAATTGGAAGAGCGACGCGGTGCGCGCTTCGATAACTCGCTATGTGGCAGAAAATGAGTGGGCGCTTACCGTCGGCGGCGGCGGGATCGAAGTGCGGGTCGAACGGATCGAGATAGTCCTCGGGATCGTGATCGGCGGTGGGCTGGGCCGACGATGGACTGGCGCCCGGTTCAGGCGTGTCCATATCAGTCGACCGACGGCGTCCGATGAATAGAGACTGACCGCCCCCGATGGACAGTGGCGAGCAGCAGGCGGACGGCGACAAAGCGGGCAGCGAGTACAGAGACGACCGTCGAGATGATGGCACTTCGGTCATGGACGGTACATGGGCGAAGGGCATTCGGCCGGCGAGCTGGCCCGAGCGGTTGGTCGGATCGACTGGCGTCGACGGAGCCGCTCGCAACGGACTGACGGACGAGTAGACGGCAGCGACGCGCGCGCGACGACTGACTGAAATAAATGCGTCAGTAGTACTACGAGAGAGCGTGGTATACGCGCGCGTATTAATTATCGGGTCGCGGCGCGCGTAGGCGCGGGCATGAATGAGCACCGGTGCGAACGGTCGATCGAAAGACAGCCGTCGTCCGGCAACGACACACGATACTCCGCAGCCCGCGCGAAGATCGATCCGCTAGCCGGTCGGATACGCGTCGGCCGACTAATTAGCCGACCATTAGGTGAGACTGTCGACGCCGTAGGCGTTGGACGGCCGGGTTGCCGAGCGCCGCCCTATGCGCCCAGGACGGCGAGCGAGCGGCGGTCGAGCGGCGCTAATCGGCTTACTGCTCGCGAAGTTTCTGTCAATTACGCTCCATTGCCTTTGTCTCGCAATCATAACAGCGCCCCCTGCAATAAGCTATGACAATAAGCGGGCAGCGCGGCGAGACCGGAGAGCGCGGAGGCGGCAAGCATGCTCGTAGCGCGCTCAAGCGCGCGCGTCGCCGCCGCCGCCGCCCCCAATCTGAGCGACCCGCGCGACTCGACCGTAGTAGTTGTAGTGGTCGACGTCGTCATCTCGCACGTCGCGCCCACCCATCTCGCCTACGCATCGCAACGCTCACGCCTTTGTTGATATGCTCGGCGAACGACGAGTCCGCTCCCCTTGCTCGATCGCGTCGTCAGCACGCGCAAACCAGCATTTACTTGTTCCAACCGGCCGTTCGTCTCTACCGAAGCCCTTTCTCACGGTGAGTCTCATCGAGTCGTTGGGACAACCGGTGAGACCATCGACCGAATAGAGCGTAGTAAACATGCCGGAATTAAGAGCGAACTCGATGATGTCGGGTGTCGCTGACTAAACGGCTTTTCCCACAGCTAAGACTACATAATGCTGTCACAAAGTAAATCCTCCTGAGTAAGCGACTCGGTGGGCGATGCGGGAAAACGATTACTTTTTCGCCTCTTTCGAAATCTTTAGTCCAATTTGTTACCGTAAGCCATTTAGAGTAGATGAGCCGATAAACAACCTTTAATCGAACAAAGAACGACGTACGAGAGTGGTTCAACTGAAAACAATAGTTTCGCAATGCCGCAATCTATTGCGCAGTCTATTGTGAAATTATTGTTTTATATTGAATCAGCCTCGTAATTTTGACCGGAACATAATTTAGGGCGCGCGCGTTCTTTTTTAGTGCAGACAGAACCGAAGTGCACGACGCGGCGGCGCATTCTCCAAGTTCCGAGTTTTCAATCGAACACCACAGCCCGCCTCCCCTAAGCTAACAAGGTGAGTAGAGGTTCATTCACGAACGCGTCGGCAGCGTTTGCTTAGGCGCATAGCTCGGCGTCTGAGTCGAGCCCCTGGCACGCCTCTAACTGCCCGATACCGAATACCGCCGACGACGACCGCCGCCGCCATTAACCATATGCTGTTTATAGTTTATTGTTGTATTTGTCGAATAGATCGTTCGGGGTTCAATTGTATTTTGAGCGAATATTAATACACCGGCACAATTCCACAACGGTTATTGCACAACTGCACACAAACCGCGAATAGAATCATTAAGAGCAGCAGCGGGAGATTCAAAATTAATCCTGCTCATCTAAATGTGCGGCTACCACGCGAATAACAATAATAATCGGCGCAAACATATTTGTATGATCATCATAGTCATATGTGTGGCTAAATGAATAGCTCTGCAGTGCTGTTGGACAGACAAATCGGTAAGCGCAAGGCACCACCGTTCAGGTAACAGCAAAAAACCCGTCGGCAGGCTGTCATCTCGGCTCGTATGAAATGGACAGAGGAAGACGAACAAAGCATAAATAGTGGCATCAATAAGTAGGCGCTGACTGGCTTGAATGAATCGATTATGAAGGACGTGAACACGTGGCGAAGAGAACGACTATTAAGTACACATAACGGCAGACTCTGAGGTGGAAGGCATTCGGCGGCGGCGGCGAACATGCGTCGAAAATTTAGTGCATGATAAGTACATAGTCATGCAATTAGCGAGCATGCATAACTGATTCTTTCGCTTACACACAGTACTTAATAAGCTTTTCGAGAATGTTCGAGGCCAAAGGAGAATCAACAATAATCAGCAGACAGATGAAGAAGAAGAAGATCATGTAGTGAAAGGAGCGACGGAAGAAGACGGCTCGGTGTTCGCCGTTGAAGACGTCTTGAAACATTCATCGAAGAACATGTCGAGCTCGCGGTAGAGGTGCGGACGAGCAGTCGCTATCGAATGATCTTGATTTGTGTACACCTGCAAATCTGGCGCGTTGAAGACTAGCCAAGCGGTCCAAAATAGCTCGAACACAACGAATTGTCTATCAGCAACTTGGAAGACGGCATCGCCAGAATACCATACACTTTTCGTGCCTCATTGTTATCTTGTTTCAACTAAAGAATACCGCCCACGCGCCTGCCTACCGATCGACTGAGGAAATTTCCTGCCGATCTTTGCTATACAGTTTGCTCATAAATCAACTGCGAGAATACTCAAACTGTCCGAAAAGGATGTCTCTGATTGAACAGCAATCACAAGCATATCATTAATCAGAGATAATAGCGAGACTACTCGAATCGCAAACGATATTTTGGCTAAGGTGTCCTTCAAATTGATAACAGTATGTATGTACCAGTTGTCTGAAGTGAATGCCACGCTCTTGCAGTGCATAGGCTAAGAGAGCGCTGTTCTGATAGTGGACGTTGTCTGCAAAAGTAAGGTCACGCGTTGAGGTACTAAGTNTGAAGTAATGCCACGCTCTTGCAGTGCATAGGCTAAGAGAGCGCTGTTCTGATAGTGGACGTTGTCTGCAAAAGTAAGGTCACGCGTTGAGGTACTAAGTGTCAAAGATCAAATCGTACCGTCGGCTTCACCGTGCGCAAGAAGGAAGTCGACGTGCTGAAAACCGGTGATATTCTTGAGCACGTTTGATCGCTGAAATTAATTGGCATGTTTTTGTTTTTATGTCACGTTTGCAGCACGGAAGAGTAGGCGCTCTTACCTCATAGCCGGATGTATTATTGCCGACCAGACCCATATAGCGTTCCGTGTAGGCCGTATCTAAACAAGGTAGAGAAGAAGAGGTCATATGTCGTAATAGAGGCTCAATTCATTAGTGTGGTTACCGTATAAGCGGTAGTCGGTGACAGCGGCGATCGCGGCAACGCACGGAAATGTCCGGCCAGCATCGCGCGCTGCGATGTGCGCCGAGACGAACCCGCCGTACGACTAAAGAATATGCGCAATGCGTCGAATGAGGAAGGTAACATGTTCAGGGAATGACGTTGATAATTGAGCACGCCAGTAAACAACCGATAAAATTACTCGCATCGTCTTGTAAAAAATGTGCGCATTCAACCGGCCAAAGAGCAACAGAAAGGTCACTGATAAAACAGTAAAAGGCCATAGCAATTCAGGTAATGCTTTCTACTTCGTTCTGCTGGCAGTGTCGAGTTTCGCTAACTTTATTTTTAAACTTTATTGATCACAAACACATTTGGAGGTCTTCTAAACTGTCAATAAGCTGTGAAAGTTGCCAACTTTTAATTAATCAAGGAATTAGAAAAGAATAACTCACGCTCTCTTCCCCTTACTAAGAGGTGTTCACCGAACTAGCCCTTTGAATTATGCGATTAGGGGCGAATGGCATGTGTAATTAGCCTTTCTACTTATAGCCGGTTGTTTTCCATTGCACCCATAATTAGTTAACATAGTTACAATGCGAATCAGTCGAAGGTTCAGTTTGTTAATATCACACAAAATGGAGCCTCTCACATACCCAGCCGAACACGCCAACGGCTTTGTCGTCCAAATAGGGCAGCAGCTGCTTGAGTTTTCTGCAAAAATTTCGATCGATATATATATATCAGAGGGTGAGTATTGGCAATATGGCGTACGTTACGGTGGCAATCTGGTCGTCGACCTCTGGGCCACCGAGGTTGCGGTAGATTGGCCCTTTCACGTCCCATCCACGCCCACCAGATCCGCGCCCATCGATGCATGCGATCACGTAGCGTCGCTTCGAAGCAAAGTACGTCAGCAGCGACCAAGGAGTCTGCGCCTTCGCCGCATTCGATCCCGGACCCGCATAGCTACAATGTAATCGAGTCAGAGTACGCGCATTCGATTACAAAATTCCCAATCGTACACTAGCACCAGAAGAGGATACTTGATCGGCAAGGTTGGATCAAGTTCCGGTGGCAGAATCAAGCGAACCGACGACTCTATAACGAGCATTCAACAATAATCAGGTAATTGTATGCGAATTGGAGGAAGGCTTCGCCATAATGCCGTATACTTGTTGCGCCTCGTTATTATCGTTATTACCGAGTTGGACAATTTGTCTATCACTGCTGCACAATCAGAGACATGTTTTTGGGTAGTCAAAGTATTCGTGCAGTTGTGTAATATGCAAACGCATATGCTATCTTCCATATGCAAAAGCAAATAATCTATAGAAGATGATGGCGAGGTGCAAAAGTGTACAGCATTCTGGCTAAAGCGTCGAACATTTAAAAACTCCGGAATGTGTGACGCACAAGTGAAAAAATTAATAATGCATTCTAGGTAATCCTATAACATGTTCCACCCACACGTGTAACATGTCTCAAAGCGGAAGGGCCAATCAAATGAAAGTGAGCCACCCTCCCCCACTCATAATACGCGCCTCAGCTCATCGGAATTTGATTTTCCCGTGTATATTCGACGCCTAAGTCATCTTCCAATTTGCATATGTAAGTATGTCAAATGTTAAGAGTCAGACCAAAGCGATCGTCGAGAGTTATCTGCATGAATTTGACGGAGGGCAGGTCGAACTGGACAGATTCGTTGAGTTCGGCGAGGACGTGATCTGCAAAAACAATGGCATTATCAGTTTGTGTGCAACTGCGTCTTTTGCATGACCATCAACTAGTGCAGACTTCATCACAGTAACCCCATTAATTACATCTGATCTGAGCCTGCGCTGCTAACACGCAATCTCAATGAACCTTTGGTAGAATAGAATATCCAGCCAAATTTCACAACGCGTCATTTGATATACACTTACATCGATTCTGATATGCGCCACATGGTTATAAATACGTCGATCTGCTTGGACATGCGGCAGCACGACGAAGTAGCCCGTCTTCGACTGGAAACGGATTCGGAAGTCTGTCGGTTCGGCCCACAAGCTCTTGTTATTTACGGTGAATGATTGTCGATGATTCTGCAGGTAATTGAGCGTGGGTGATTATTGGTTTCATCATGTCACAGCTTACCAGGACACACTGGCTGCTTTCGTAGGTGCACAGGCTGATAAATACTTCGTTTTGAAGACGATTGGACCACACTGCCGATAGTACCTCCATCTGCGATCCGTCTTCGCGTACATATCGCAACCAGGATGCAGAGAATAGGTAATAAGCACTGAACAAAGTAATCAGTCTATTGTTTTTCCAATTCATCCGACATTAGAGTGGAAATATTGCATTATTATTCGAAAATAGCCCCTCTCATCGTGCTCATTATTGCATTGCTAAAATTCTTTATAACGATAAAGGTTATAAAATAGAGAGGGAGCGAACATTTAGACACCAGTTTTTATGCGATTTGTCGCGTGCGCTTCAATAGTCCTTAAAAAACTTATCAGTTAAGGCGGTAATGGGGACGACGAAACAACCAATTTTCGAGGATGCGTGCATTCAAGATTGGCTGTGAGTTAAAATTTCACACATAATTGATTTCGATGGAGTTACCATATCGTCCGCGATATGAACTGACATAATTATATGTTCAGCTTGAGTTCAAATCCAATTTCTGAGACAGAAAACCAGAAATTCGACCACGGGGAATTTCGAGGAGGAGGAGGAAAAGTTAATTTGGGGGACGTGTCGCCATTACAGTCGTATTCTCAGCTGTTGAAAGGGCCTTTGGGGGGGGGGGGGGGGGGGGGGGGGGGTATTTCGAGCAACTTGATATGCTTACTCGTCCAAGCCAAACAGCTCCTCGGGCGGCAGTAGCAATTTAGTCGCGTTGTTTGCCTTGTCCCAGATCCATAAGAAGACGGTTGGCTGGCGGTCAACGCCGGCTTTGGGATAGGATATTTGGTTGTAGCGCGGGTAGGACACGCCCGACTCGTAGTAGGGTACGCGCACTGACGTAACGTTTTTGTCATCGAACGACGCGTTTTTTCAACCCCTTGCTCTGCGTTCCAGAATAAGTGAATGGCCACTATGAATCGTCAACTGACGATGCCCTTACGTTCTTGCATAAATACGAGCACGATGGCGGCCACTACGGCGACAGAGATGAGGACGCCGAAGACGATCGCTGCGATAACGAGCGCCGTTCGGCAGCCGGATGGCGGCTTTTGCGGCGGCTGTAATCATCGCGATGAGTACGATCTATAGTCGTCATTTTCGATCAGTAACGAGAAAATGAAGTTTTGGCCTTGTAGGGATACAAGGTAATAGTGCGAACGCGCTCAATTGAGTTTCCGATACAAAATATGTTACAATGTTCCCTTTGGCTCTCGATTACTGATCGATAAATGTTGATTTTAAAATCTGAGGTAGAAGAAGTGAACCCCACCTGTTCGTACGGTATGCTCTCGCTCATACCGTAGTACGATCGCGCCGAGCCGAGCTCGTAAGCGGCCATGGCCGATGAAGGCTTCGAGACGCTCGTGGACTCTTCGGTTACGGAAGAACGGAGGAGCGATGTGGCCGCGGGGGCCGCGACGGTTGGGGTGGACGACGACGACAACAGTGGCGGGCGCTAATGCCGGCGAGCCTGCTGTTGACAGAGATTACCGTCGCGCGACTCGGTCCTTCCGTTTGCCTTACACTCAGCGCAAGCCCGGTCGGACCTCTACCAAAGGCGGGCGCGCCGCCGCACTTGCGCTATCAATCTGCTGCATCGACGCCACGGCGCCGCCAGCACCACCAACAGCAATCGGCGGTCGGCCGCCGGGAGCCACGCGCCGCCCGTTCGTCCGCCCGCTCGCGCGCGCGCCTGCCTGCCCGCTTCGTTAGTGCGAATCGAAAGCGGCCAGATCTTCACTCCGTCATCAACGACCTCGCCAAGCAGAACACCGCTTGCGGCGCCTTCGCCGCTGCAAGCGCTTCTCGGCCGGCGTAACAGAGACAGCGAGCTAACAGAGTAGTTACTTGGCGAAACAGTGGCGAGTTGTAAAAAAAACGGCAACACACAACAAGAAAATGAAAAAACCGGCAACTGTAGTCATCAACGATCGAACAACAGGTGCATCTAATCGCTCTACTCAAATCAACTGAGACGGCGTCGTCGCTCACATCTGACCGGGGAGACCAGGCATTTGACCACCACTCTGGGACTTGGGATTCTTGACAGTCTGGTCGACGCTGAGAATGAGACAGGCGGCCTCTGCGGCGGCGGTGATCGCATTCTGAAACGAGATAGGTAAGGGTT